>PVKV010002433.1:69776-168989 GCA_004027835.1 Alouatta palliata
CATGGTGAAACCCCGTCTCTACTAAAAATACAAAAATTAGCTGGGCATGGTGGCACATGCCTGTAGTCCCAGCTACTCGGGAGGCTGAGGCAGGAGAATTGCTTGAACCCAGGAGGCGGAGGTTGCGGTGAGCCGAGATCGCACCATTGCACTCCAGCCTGGGTAACAAGAGCGAAACTCCGTCTCAAAAAAAAAAAAAGAACTTTGACATATATGGTAGGTAGGAGAAAAAGTTGTGTCAGGAATGCTAGTTTTCTACAGCCTGTCTACAACAGTTCAGCTTTAATCACAATAACACTATTCATGAGAGCCTCACACATAAAAGTCAGGTAAATTTTTCTTTTAGAAATTACAGCCAAAAAATCTATTACTTAAGGAAATTGACACATTGAGAGCTGAGACTCCTATCCAGATTTTTAGCAATATTTTGTGTTAGAATCCATGTTCTTCGTGTATTGCTCATTGCTAGTACACATTGCCTTCATTTTAATTTCATCCAAGAGAATGGCTATGCTATGATGAAGCCCTGCCTCTCTAAGAAGGACTGTACAACAATTTTCTTTTGAGTGTTTACTGTACAACATCCATGAAAAATAAACAAAGTAAAAATTGCTTTAAGAGGATTGTGAGATTTCTTACAGTGTTATAACTTAAATAATTTTAGTGCTGTCCCATTTACACTGAATCCTAAGGAAATATTCTAAGATAAATGTGAGAACAAATTGAACAATGGTGAAGTCCACTTGTAACCTTGAAAAGAAAATTAGTGACAGACTAGTTGCTTAGACATTGCTTTAACTTATTGGAGAGAGAAAACACTAGAGAGCTTGTTTTATATCTAACTTAAGATTTGATTCTCTTTTATATGGCGAAGAAAAATGACTAGAATATGTATGGGTTTCCTAGTAAAAGAGCAAAAACAAGAGGCTCAGAAAGCTCAAGGTTCATACTCAATAATGCAGTCTGAACTGTTATCCAAGGCCAACATCCAGAGAGCTATTCAGATCAGTTGTGCATTATAAAAGTTGCTGTCCTAAGGATGAGGCTTTTTATGGATTTTTTTTCTTCACACCAGGAACTTTATTTCTAAGGGAGATTTCAATTGCTTTCTGTCGAACCTTAATAAATCTGGGCCAACAACTGAACTGCCAGAGGGAACGATAAAGCTGAATGAGATCTAAAAAGATTTACTATTAGTCAATGTGTAGAGAGAAATTTATTCAACCATTAAAGATTATATTTCCCAACCAAAAAAGAAAAAAAAATGGTGTGTGAGTCTTATATCAACATATTGCTGATGAAATTGGAGCTGTTAATTGATTGGGGGTCTATAGCATTGCTTTTATCCCCATCTCCATCTCACAGCATCCAGTGATCTTCAGAGACAGAATGAGAGTGACATACATTTTGTGGAATGCATCATCTTTAAAAGTCCACACAAAGAAAAGCAATTCCCACCAGGTTTAACCTGTGAATTATGTCTGAAAATACAGCTATTACAATTTTCCATTTCTAAGCTGATGCCTGGATGTGTCCACCTTGCTGTAAAGTTCAATTTCTTATACAGGAAGACAGAGGGAAAACCAATGTAAAATATATGAGAGGTGGTAATAAGTAAACTTCTCAAGGATTCATTTGATTGACTGCACTGAATGAAACATTTATCTAAATTTACTTTCCTTCTTTTCTATCATCTCTCAATTGTTCTACAAATTTTTTAGGAAGTTGTATAAATACTACCTTTTAGGTAGAGAGACAGTTTGAAGCTTTGTTACTTTATTGATGTCACTCCTGACCAATCTTATTTGAAAAATGCTTATTTTTGTTAAATAGAAAATTAGAACTTAGAAATAGTTTCTTTAGTCATTCCACTTTTGCCAGTGGCCTTTTAATTTACATCACTATAGGTGTATACCACCCAATATAGATAGATTATGCCCCAAATATTGTTTTTCATTTGATCAAAGTAGAAGGAAAATAGTTTGTGGTTAGAATCATACAAAATCAAGTAACTCATTGCTATTTATCAGAATATATGAATGTGTGTGTATATACCCACACACAAACACACACACAGTAGTTTACATGGAGAATTCTAATCTTGGCTTCCTTTCAAAGCTTGCTGATTGTAACTGCAATTGTCTAGTGTTACCTGAAAATAGCTAAAAATTAATATTAATCCAATGATGAGTCAATAAAAAAGAGCTAGCACAAGAGGTGGACCACGATAACTTTGCTCTTACTTTAAATTTTTTTCCCTCAATTTGCACCTTTTCAATGTTTAAGGCTTCACTTGAATAGACCTAAGTGTTTATACATTTACTTGGAGTCTTTATGTACATTAGCAAATAGGATCACCCAAGAAACTGCTCTGACAACTGATTCTGAACATCTAAAGAAACTCGAAATGTGAACCTCAGAAGGTGATACCCTTTATTTATTTTTTAAATGAGAAGGAAAATAATTATTAAAAATAGATTATATTTTGTTTAATTTCAAAATTAAACAAATTTTACAACTTTTTAGAATTAAAAAAGCTGGTTATGAACAAATGATAAAAATTCATTTTCTCCTCTCAGTTTTTGCTATCATTAAAATTACTATTTAGTGTTTTACATATTTCTTCAGTAAGATATTTTCATAATGATGCTTATGAAATGTTTACTAACCCCAAGAAGGGAGTGTAGTATGGTTTATAGTAAAACCATTAAATTCTGAAGTTCAGAAAATTTCTCTATTTAAAGTAAAGAGGAAATAAAGAAAATCCTAGTATAGCCAATAGGGTCATTTGCCACTTAAAAAAATTCCATATTTATACTTCAAGGCAACTTACCTACCATTATAGTACCTTTTACCTAGGAAGGTATCTGTTGGTAAGAAAGCATAATTATCTGTTCAATTTGAAATAAATAAATTACATGATAAATTACACTGATTTTTATATGCAATCCAAGTAATACCCAGTATCCTATGAGGCTAAGGTCTACTATAAACCGTACACTACAAAGTCATATTAAAAGGAATATAGCCCTGCCATCCAAAATCACATAAATAATTCTATGTTTTTAACTGTTTACTTTCATTTATCAGTGAACATTCAAAGCTATATAAATCACAATATAAAATTTTCCAAGGCTTGTAGATATTCTTTCTCTTTACCTGTTGCTCTCAACACTGTCAAAATCTCTTTCCAGACTTTAAAATGACAAGATTTTCATTTTTCTATTTTTTAAATTAATTCATCCTTAATAGTTCTTCACATTTATAAATGAATCTTCTTGGTTTCTAATTAAAAATCTACTTTTATTTTCTAGTTCTGTCACTTCATCCTAATTTTCCTAGTATCTGCAAAGGAAGTTTAGGAAAGTTCATTACCTTAGAAATTGGAGAAGATGGAAAGTTATAACCAATGACAGAAATCATTTTTTGAAGCTGATAATGCTTTATTTATTTCCCATATTTGTATTATTTTTATTTTTATCTTTTATAATTTCAACTTTTATCTTAGATTGATGGGGTACATGTATAGTCTTTGCTGCATAAAGATCCAGTACAGTCATCACTTCTGTCCTGAAGTGATGGGTCCATTTGGAAGAAAAGACTAACACACCTGAGCAAACAGCAAAGGGAAGAGAATAAATTGTAAAGTGTATGTGTATATACTATGGTTTTTGAAAAAGGGAAAATTAAGGAATTTTTAATTTAAAAAGTAAACTATTTTTTATACACTGAAGGATTGGTTGAGGAGAAGCAGGAGAGCAATACAGGGGAAACGAAAACTGGAGTGAAGCCACAAATCAGGAATGCACTTTTAGGAAGATAAAGGACAACAATTTAAACAGAAGGTAGGAAATGTTTTTGGAAGCTTTATAATGTAGTTTCGTGCAACATGTAATTCACCAAGGAATTATTTTTAATAGCTGAACTTCCAAAATGTCCTAATCTCTGTGTATTAAAATAGCATTTCTTTGTGAATTTGGAATTAGTTTCCATTTTTAAGGAGTTAATTCCCATTTTTTAAAGGTACAGAATAGCTCATTCACTATTATTTTGTCTCTCTTCATTAGTATTTGTACATAAGCATCTCCCATTTCTATCACATTAACACATCGCTGGCTTCCTGCCATTTTCTTATTATCACCTCCACTGAAGAACACCAAAACATGAATAAAAAATAGGAAAAATCACACACTGGTCACTTATGCTCTTAAGTGTTTTGTTAATATTTTGGATAAAAAAAGAGGTTTGAAAATGTGGGTTCTCATAAAGCTTGAGGATTTTCTGTGAAGTCTAACTATCTATAATGTGACTTTTTAGTTAACTTTTTTAGTAGGGAGATTGCAACTTAAAGGAAAACTACTTTGGAGTTTATTGTCATTGAATTAAAGAGTATTTGCTAATCATATATATATTTTTTTCTACTGACACCATTAAAATTGAGCAAGAAGTAGATATTGAGGAAATGGAGAAATATTTACATCTAGGATATAAAGTTTCAAACTATTTTATGAATCAAATTTTAATATTCCTAATAAAATTTATTTCAATGGTTTGAATTTTACATATTATTGAGTGATATATACAAGGGATAAGAGGTATATTATTTTGACTATACCTTTTGGAATAAATGGAAGAGAATTTCTGAGAAAATACTGGGTAGAGAGTAGAATGTGCTGAAAGAGGATATGAGTTCCTCTTAATTGCCTAAAACTTAAATATTTATTAGTAGTCAAGAAAAGACAAAGGGCAGTTTTCCAAGAAAGACCAGTGAAAAATAAAACTATAATGGTAAATCTGATTATATCTGGGAATAAACATAAACTTAAAAGGGATGGAGAAAATGTACATTCACTTTTTATTCTATATCCTTAGATACTACTTGTATTTTACAAGTCTTTATAACCTTTTTGCATAAATACATACAAAATAAAAGTTAACATCCATTATTATGATTTACACACAAAATAGGATATTTATTTCTCTGTTGTTTAAATACTATAATCACATAATAACATGAAATTATTTAAATTATTTCAGAAGTAAAAATTTATTATACTGTTGCAATTTTATTGTTTTGCTATGGACCCATTAACAGCAACCACAATGATAATGACAATAGCTAACATTTAAAAGCACAATCTATATACTAAACACCATTCAAGATATGTGTTGGTTTGTGTGTACAAATCCTCAAGGTGGAGAATATATTGTTATACCACAGGCACTATTTAAATATTACATCAAATACAGGAGAAACCTGTCTTGGAGATATTAAATAACTTAATGCAGGATTTAAACCTTGGCAATTGTTAAGGATTGAACTCTATACTTACTATTTTATGGATATAAGGTATTACACAAAACTCCAAAATGAGTTGCCAGAAGGAGGAATCTGTGAAACCAGTGAAGATGAAGATAGTGCATGTGCTAATTTTGAAAATTTGGGGGGAAAAGTATCAATTGTAAGGTTGATTTTGTAAAGTAAACATGATACTTTCTTGGAAATGAAGAGGGGATGCCTTACAATGTGAGGACTGTCATATTTCTATTTGGTTAAAATCAGTAGATAATTGAAGGATATTTTTCCAATAATAAATTTTTGTCAAGTTTATATCACTATTTCAAATAGATATACTTTAGATATACTGAAATTATCATCAAATCACGTTTTGGAGGAATTGCAATCAACTTTTATCCTTTGGTTTTGTATTTCAACTTAATCTCATAAATTTTGTATACAACATAGCAGTAAATATAAATTTAAATATATGCAACATTTTCTAATGAGCATCTGTTAAATTTAACATTTTGATCATTATACACTTATTAGTTAATACTACTTTTAATAATATTAATATTTAATGATAATATTGAACATTTATAAACACTATGGTTCAAGCTATATATAGTAGTCTCTCTCTCATTATATCAGTCTAAAGAATCCTGCCAATTTAAAAGTCACTTTTTTGCTATTTTATTTTTGTTAACATTTTCAATACAATTTTTAAAATGTGTTAGAATTCCAAATTTCCAGACACTGAAAAATGTTTTCAAACATGGATGAATGAGCATCATGGGATTCTCTGAGAATGGGAGAGAAAGATAATGACCTCTCTAGTTCACAAAGCCACTTACATTTATTTCTTATTTATTCAAATCTTGTAGAGAATATTTTGTCTCTGGCTCTGTAAGAGCACCATCTGGTGGTGTCCAAATCTTTGAAGACAATCTATAGACATCACTGTTACCAAAGGTTTTGTGAGGTACAGTGGTAAACTTGTTAGAATGAAGATTTATATTTCTTTTGATTTTTTTGTTAGTTCTAAGTTTAACAAGACAATTATTTATTATTTTGAGTGAATAATCCACACATAAAATCAAATCCCATGTATAAAGTACATAAAAGTCTATTTTTCCCTCAGAAGAAAAAACAACAAAACTACTTTTTCTGATTGTTGAATATTGGGCAGAAAGGTTTACCATGACTAGGACTAGCTAAAGAACAGAAAAATCAACTTCATTCAAATTTAAATATGCATATCCTTGTTAGGGCTAGATTTAGGAGAAGACAAGCTGTTAATACTCCAACAAGGTTTATTGCCAAGCATTCTATGTATTCTAATATGTTGTAGCTTCAAAATAAGTAATAATTTCAAGAATTTTCCATGAAAAATAATACTACATGTTGGGATGATTTTACCAAACTTTTGAAACATCTGTTACATTCACAGTCCTGCCAGGACAATCCTCACAGAAGTATATTTTATGTAAGAGAATGTCTAGAATAGTGAATAGTTTACCAGCTTGTGACAAGATATAATTCCAATAGAATTTGATAGCAAATTTAACCAAAAATAATCATCCAATATTCTATTCATAATATATTTTGTAATAAAAATAAAATTTTCTTGAGAAATACATATATTTGTAATATCTACAGATAAATAATAATACAAATGTTACTGTAAGTGGAAAATTATAATTTATTAGAAATAGACTGAATCAATTCTGATAGATTTAAATTTTTTTCCATATTAAAATAAACTAAGAGTCAATATTTCTTTCATTATGGCTAAGTAAAGTTCTGTTTGTTATTCTGCATCAGTGATAATTAAACGTTAGGTATATAAGTACATTTTGTAAATATTAACAAAATTTATTCCCAACATATTCTCTAGGATTGAAAATATTATAAGTTACTTTATATACATTTTCACTCTTTTTATTTGCAAACTAAAAACATAACAATAGTAAAAGGCCATGGATAAAAAATATAACTTCTGATATAAAGTTGTTTGGATTTGAATCTGGCTCCTTTTTAGCTATGTGCTCTTAGACAATTACTTCTATAGGGCACAGTTTCCTATCTATAAAAGGAAGATAACACCTTCTGTCTAAGGCTGTAATAAATATTAAACAATTTAAATCAATAAACAATTTGAAGTTGTGGTTACTTTTATTAAGCATTAAATAAAGGTTAGCTAGTAACTATTAAAATATTTTCACAAGCAGTATTCACTTATGACTCCACCTGGTATTTTCCTGTGGAAATACATTTAACTAATGTTCCATTTGTTGGTTGATGCAATGTAAGAGTCATTTTATGAAATATAAAATGCATTTCTATGGCACAGCTTCCTAACATTACCGAGAATGAATTCTGCATGCCATATCATTGGCTACCAGAGTCCCTGGGCTTTATTCCACTATCTGTGAAAACCCTGTCACTTCAGCATGTCAAATACATTTTTCCATATCTTTTGTGTATCATGACATATTAGTGTTTGCATGAATGACATGAAACAATTTCTATTACCAAATTTGTCACATTTAAAGCCACAAAAGAATAAAATACCTAGACATACTGGTAACCAAGGAGGTAAAAGATCTATTCAATGAGAATTGCAGAACAGTACTGAAAGAAATCAGAGATGACAGAAACAAATGATAAAATATTCTACGCTCATGGACAGGAAGAATCAATATTGTAAAAACAGCCATGCAGCCCAAAACAATTTAGAGATTCAGTTGCATTCCCATCAAACTATCAACATCATTTTTCATATAATCACAAAAAGCTATCTAAAATTCATATGGAACCAAAAAGAGCCTGAATAGCCAAAGCAATCCAAAGAAAAAGAACAAAGCCAGAAATATCAAACTACTTGTCTTTAAACTATACAATACTACAGTAACGAAAACATTGTGATATCGGTACAAAAACAGACACATAGACAACTAGAACAAGTTAGAAAAACTGGATATAAAACTGCGCACTTACAACCCTATGATCTTCGACAAAGTTGACAGAAACAAGCAATGGGAAAAGGACTCCCTATTCAATAAATGATGATGGGATAATAGGCTAACCACTTGCAGAAGATTGAAACTGGACCCCTTTCTTTCAACACATACAAAAATCAACAAAAGATGGATTAAAGAGTTAAATGTAAAACTTAAAACTATAAAAACTCTAGAAGAAAAACTAGGAAATACTATTTTGTACATAGGCCTTGGCAAAGATTTCATGATGAAGACTGCAAAAGCAAATGCAACAAAAGAAAAATCGAAATTGGGACCTAATTAAGCCAAAGAGTTTTTACACAACAAAAGAAACTATAGAGTAAACAGACAACCTACAGAATGGAAGAAAATATCTGTAAACTGTATATCCAACAAAAGCCTAATATCCAGAGTCTACAAGGAACTAAGACAAATCACCAAGCAAAAAACAAACAAGCTCATTAAAAAGTGGGCAAAGGACATGAAGAAACATTTCTCAAAAGAAGACATAAAATTGGCAAACAAACATTAATACTCATCACTAATCATTAGAGAAATGCAAATCAAAACCACGATGAGTTATCTCATACCAGTTAGAATAGCTATTACAAAAAGTCAAAAAATAACACATCCTGCTGAGGATGCAAAGAAAAGGGAATGGTTTATGCTGCTGATGGGAATGTAATTAGTTCAACCATTGTGAAAAGCAGTTTGGAGTTTTCTCAAAGAAACTTAGAACTACAATTTAACCCAGCAATCCCGTTACTGGGTATGTACCCAACAGAATATATGTTGTTGTACCAAAAAGACACATGCATTTGTATGCTCATAACATCACTTTTCACAATAGCATAGACATGGAATAAACTTAGATGCCCACAAATGCTGGACTGGATAAAGAAAATGTGGTACATTTATACCACGTAATACTATGCAGCCATAAAAAAGAATAAAATTATGTCCTTTGCTGCAACATGGATACAGCTGGAGGCCAGTATCTAAGGAAATTAAATCAAGAAAAGAAAACCAAATGCTACATGTTCTCACCTATAAGTGAGATCTAAACATTGCATACACATGAACACAAGGAAGGGAACAATAGGCTCCAGGGCTTACTTAAGGGTAGAAGGTGGGAGGAGGTTGAGGATGCAAAAACTACTGACATGCTATTATGCTCACTGCCCGGGGGGCAAAATCGTTTGTACACCAAGCCCCAGCAACACGCAATTTACCCATGAAACAAATCTGCACACATAACTTCAGAACCCAAAGTATAAGTTGGAAGAAAAAATAAATAAATAAAACTCATATTTAAAAAGACTAGTTATACGTATTTCAATAATCCATTATATTGTTGGGAAGACTTAGGGGTATAGAACACACCAAAATTATATCCAAACACACTCTAAATTAGTCAGAGATTTTACATGAATAGTCCTTAGATACAAATGTATGTAATTCTAGAGAGTATCTCTGATTGCCTCAGGGAAGGATCAAAAACCATTGCCAATTTTCTTTACTGATAGTTGAACTTTCCATAATAACAGCTGTTCAAATTCTAGATTTTCTCATGAAAATATGTTTTTTCTCATAAACATCAACAGCTTTTGTTTACTTGCTTAGAAAAATGTGTCTGTTTGAATTCTATGGTTCTTTGAAAACAACCTTATAACATTATACTCACTATTGATTTTTATTTTTGTTTTTAGATAGAATATTATCTAAAAAACATTTTTAACCATTTTATTTTAGCTATGACCCAGCAAATGAAAACAACAATTTATGTACCAAGCAAATTAAATTTCCATCCATGACACCAATTCAGAACAATAAAAACTGAAGTGATAAACGGAGTTTCTTCAAGGAGTTTTTGTATGTGAATGAGTCTAAGCCAGAGTTTAATTATTTTATTTTGAAAATTTTTAAGTTAATGGGAAAAAATCTTTGCACCAAAACAATTGTACTTTCTATGATCTGGACATAGCCAAATAATTTAATAGGCTGAATATTTTTCCATCTGATATTTGCCTATATGTGTTTGTTATCTAAGGATAATAATGTTTAAATAGGAATAAAATTTTATAGAGCAAGACATTACAGAAATGAGTTGTGTACAAATAAAGCAGAAATAAGCTAAGGTTATCTAAAAGTATAATGAACTGTTGATTAATAATACATTAGCAGTTAACACAAAAATCAAATTAGTCATCTAAAGAAGTTTGCATGTATGTATTTCTCCTGTCATTGATGGGGCTGTAATAGGTTTTAAAGCAAGTATGCCTGTATGATGAGTTCATTTGGTATTCAGCGCAATAGCACAGATAATAATGAAGTCATTTGGCTTCCATTATGTAAACATTAGATAACGGATACTTAAAATGCAACTCTTATGTTTGTGCTTATTTTTGTCTTCATTTGTACATAGTACTAAATCTTTAAAGTTGAGCTTTCATGCAGCTTGTTGACATTTATAAATCTAGATTTTGAGTGACTTTTATGGACAAAAAAAAACTCATTACATTGTTTTAGATTCCAAGATAAACAGTTGGATTTCTTAGAAAGAGGATCCTTTATGGTTATTACCTAGTTATCTAATCTTATTCCTCACCCCCACCCCCACTTTTTGCTAGTTTTTTGTACTGGAAGCAGACATTCATAATAACATCTTGAGAAAATATACTAGTACATAAGATCTTTGAAATGTTTGATTGTATCAATTTTTCCTCAAGTTATTTGGTTTGTTTGTTTCTATGTCAAGTGTATTTTTTTAAAAACCAAAGGTCATTAAATAAAAATAAAATGAAAATTGATATTTCAAAATTAAATGAAATGTTTTCCCCCAGAGGCCTCTACAACTGGATTATAATGGTTAAACAATGAAGAGTACTTTCAGATTCTTTTTCTATTGGATAACATTGGTTATTTTTACCGTATGAAGTAGTATAGTCTCTCTTTTTGTGGGGAGGGCAGGATTGCACTTGTTATTTTTCTCCACATTCATCCTTCTATGAAATTGCCTATTTCAGAATTTGAAAGCAACAACTATGGCTGATTTACCAATTGCAAAAACAAGCAGATCCAGTCAAACATATTAAAATTTTCATGTATCTTTATACGTTCTTATAAATTCTTATAAATCCTCATTGTTGTGTATATATATATATAACAACACACAATTAAAAGGAAATGATATAGGTGATTATAGTAGTGTACTAAATAACTATGATGTTGGAAAGCAAAACAAATTGTACTGTGGAACCACAGAAAATTTTGATTAATTTTAATTTTTCATGTCCTCTTGTAAGAATTCTAAGATAGGTCTTACTTAAATAATGGAGAGGATATGAGGTACAGATTAAACTCTTCCCAAAATGACTTGTGTAATGAGAAAATGTTAAGTGCAAAAGAAGTCTTCAAAATGTGTTAAAAATGAAAGAATAAAAGAATTTGGTAGAAGGATCTTACAACTAAAGTATGGAATTGGCAAATGTCCTTGTGTTTGATTACTCTCTTGTCCATTCTCTAAAACCTTTGACTATAAACCTATTCTTTTTTCAGGTCTCAGATTTAAGTAGGAATCCCTCTTAAACCCTTCCTGGGTGGGTAATCCTCAGTTAGATTCTCATATCTGTTCCTGCACTTAAATAAATATGACATGTTTTTTGTTTTAAATATATATGAAAAATCCAGCTTCACTCTCACATATAGGTAATTGGGAAGGAAAAGAGTATTTTAATTGCTGATTCAGATAATAGTGTATATTATTCTTTGGTGCTATAGCAAAATTAAACAATTGCAATTTTTATAGAGGTCATATATAGTATGGACCCTAATGCCATATCAATGAAGTTTTTATACTCTGCTGTGTGATAATCCATAGGCCTCTCATGCATTTTTAAATGAAACTTATTTCGGCATGACTTCATCATATCATGCTTTGGTCATTCAGAAAATATAGGTTTGCTGAATTGTATTGATGTTTGTAATGGTGACTCATTTTGCTGTAAAATACCAAAAACTTACATTTGTTAATATCGTAACTCTCATCAGAGAGGCCTTTAGTAGAAGGAAGCTGTCAAGTTCAAGAGGGTAGAGGCAAATTTTCTAAAATTCCAATTTTCATTTGAAAGATTGAATTATTACTTAAACAAATACTACTAGTTGTTTTACTTGAACTGTCAGACATTTTTTAGAAGACATCTACCAATTACTTATATATGAATGGCCATACACTGCCTGTCAATTGGTGTTTTATATGAAGACAGTTTTGTATAAAAAAAAGAGGCACCAGTGTTATATGTAAGTATGTAGTGGTAATGCTTTTTGTGTACTTCCCTTTTTGTAACACAGAATATTAAATAGATATGTACTCACATAAAGATTTCATAAAATTTATTTTACTGCTTCATTGAGGACAAATTTTAAGTGAAACTGTTTTTTTCTTTTGTTTCTTCTTCCTACAAATGTGTGACAGTGCAGTGTCAAAATTATCAGCGTTAAGATTGTCAATGAAGGAAAAATTAATATCATGTTAGATTGCTAGTATGATGCATTGAGATTGACTTTGTATTATTCCTATGGTATTTTCACCAAAAATTCATAACTTAAATTGAATCATGGGTAAACTTAAGACAAACCCAATTAGAAAATTCTTCTGTAAAATAGTTGTCTGGTTCTCTTCTAGAGTCAAAGAAAAAAGCAAAAATATACTGAGTATCTGTTACAACATAAAGGAGACTAAGAAACATGACAGCTAAAAGCAAATGCTATTGTTGATTGCAATCCCAACCAGAAAAATGTTTCTCTTAAATTATAGCACGTTAAAAGAACAAAAGTATTAAAGGAGGAATTTGGTTGTAAATATGCAATTCAGTTGTAAATACTGTAATCAAAATATTTTTCATAATTTATTAAAAATAGAAGTACTAAGATATCAAAGGCATAACAGATTTTAATAAATTATAAAATGTAAAGTAGTAAGATAAAAATTCTAGAGAATGCCTAGCATTTTTAAGAATTAAAATATATATTATATATATATATAATATATATAATTGAAATTGCATCAATTTCTCAATGTTAACAAATTCTTGAAAAATAAAGGAAACAACAGCTCCAGGAAGTCATGTGATAATGCCTGATTTAATAGTTATCTAGTTTATCTAGTTTAATAGTTAATAGTTTATCTAGTTATGCCTTAGAAATAACAGAAATTAACTGAACCAAAATATAAAAGTTATCTATTTAAAAAATTGAATTACTTATAAAGACACTTCTCACTTTCTGCTCCCTATTCCCTATCACTCTCTCCTGAGATAGTCTTTTTGACACTTCTATGAATTTTATTGCTTGAACAAGACTAAATACCATTCCTTCACTAGATACTTATTATCTGTCTGCTTATATTTACACAATATTCTGTGTATTCAATATTTCTATTTCAAATTTCCTTCTAGACTCCAGGCTACCTAGCACACAGCTAAAAAATAATCTAGAAAGTCCAAAAGAAGTTTTCCGACTCATCATTTATTCTTCAGGGTAAAATAATAAAACAATGGTTTTTCTATAAACCTCTTTACTATTACAATAGAAAACACAGATGTCAGTCTTCTTGATGCTTGTCGTAATTTAAGTGCTAGTTTTGGGGATCTGTAGTGTAGAGTCTGTCTTTCATTCTTCCATTTGTTGATTTTATATATAATCTTTATATTCCTATACAAAGGCTCTAAACCCTTTCCTATATGACTGATTGACATCAACAACAGTTTTCTCAGAAACTTCCATTGGGTGCTCCATGTGTTCTCACAACTGTAGTATTTGCCTCTTCTTCCATTTTCTTTCAGCTCTTACTCTGGCTCAGTTTGGCTGCTTTTTTACTCACATAGTGAACCTCTGAAGTAGCAGCTATCTTAATTACTCCTAAGAATTTTCTCTGTGAGACTACAAATGCACATTCCAGGGCTTCAGACATTCCCAAAGCAGCCCTGAAATCTTTACTTATATTTGGAAAATGGTTCACTCCACAGGTTCAAGCCACAGGTGGTCAATTGTTTCCTGAAGCAGTATTGTTTACTTCTTGAATATCCATGAATCTGGCAAGAATTAAAATGCTGGAAACAATACTCAAAAATCAAACAAAAATATTTGTTTCATTGGAATGGGAAATAATTCAGCTAAGTCCCATCTCTGTATTTCTCTTGACCAACCTCCACTCCAAAACTAATCAAAACCCAAAAATATTTCTTGACCAAAATAGTAATTAGCTTCAATACACTTCTGATATCTTTTACATACAACAATTTTCATTTACAAAATATAGAATATAAGCATTACAGTTAAAGTTGATTTTGCAGCTTTAGAAATAAGCAATGCTTTACATTTTTCCCATTGGTAAATTTTTTAAACAAAAATAATTTTGTCTCCAAGTGAGTTTTAGTCTCCACTTCCAGAAAAATAAAGTCGCTTATAATTCTATCCACATTCTATTTCATTTTTCAATGTTGTCAGTAGTGTTTGGACTCCACAAATTCCTCACATTGAGTTCAGTCACTACAGTTTGCTCAGGTAAGTTTGGCCCTTCTATTTACACATTATCTAGATTTCAAGAGTGGCACATTATGAGGAATATGTTCCAATATATCATGCCTCTCTTTCTCGTGTAAACAGTTAATGGTTCCTTGACTAGCATAAAGGGCTATGACACTTGTCAGGGCCTTTTGTATGTTATCTCAGCTCTATTTAATTCACAGTAATTAAAATTATTTATAACTATGGTGTGTATTATTTACAACCATCGTTTGTACTGTACTTTTGATTGAAAGTGTCTCTGAGGGTATTTTACTGAATATGTAGGTGACTTGATCAAAAGATATAGAGTGAACAATAAAAACTGAAACCCAACTATATGCATTCAACAAGAGACTCACTTTAGCTTTAACACACTTAGGCTAAAAGTAAGCAGATGAAAAAAGATATTCTACGCAAAAGGCAACTAGAGAAGAGCAGGGGTAGCTACATCAAAATGAAATAATAAACTGGGAAATCCTTCAGTTTGTGAAAATTAAACAATACACTCCTGAGCAACTAGTAGATCAAAGAAGAAATCAAAACATAAATGTAAAAATATTATATATATATATACGAAAATGGAAATACAACATATCAAACATAGAGTATGCAGCCAAAAGGGTTATAAGAGGAAGATTTAGAGCAATATATACCTGTATTAAGAAGAGAAAAGCCTCAAACAAACAGCCTAACTTTTCACTTCAAGGAACTAAGAAAACGAAGAAGAAGAAACTCAGTTCAAAGGTAACAGAAGGAAGAAAATAACAAAGATCAGAGCATTAATAAATGAAATAGAGGCTAAAAAATAGAAAATATTAATGAAACCAGAAGTTACTTTGTTGAAAAGATTTTAAAAAATCCCAAGCCTTTAGATAGACTATGAAAAAAAGAGAAAAAACTAAAATCAATAAAATTAAAAATGAAAGAAGGGATACTATAACTCATATGACAGTGGTACAAAGGATCATAAGAGACTACTATAAACAACTCTATGAGAACAAACTGGGTAACCTAGAACTGGATAAATTCCTAGAAAGCTACAAGCTACCATAACTGAATCATAAAGATATAGAAAATCTGAACAGATCAATATTGAGTAAAGGGACTGAGTTAGTAATCGAACCTTCTGACAAAGAAAAGTCCAAAACAAGGTGATTTTACTGCTGAATTCTAGCAAACATTTAAAGAAAAACTAATACCAATCCTTTTCAAACTTCTCTAAAAATTTAAAGAAGGCACACTTTCAAACTAATTTTGTAAAAACTGTATTACCCAAGTATGAAAGCCAAAGACACAAGATTAGAAAACTATAGGCCAATGTCCCTGATAAGCATAGTCCCAAGAGTCAACAAAATACAAGCAAACTCAATTCAACAGTACAATCAAAGGATAATGTACTATATTCAAGTGGGAATTTCTCGTGGGATGCAAGGATGGCTCAACATCTACAAACAAATAAATGAAACATATTACATTAACATAATAAAGGACAAAATCTATTTGATAATCACAATAGACACACAAAAGGTATTTGACAAAATTCAACACCCTTTCATGGTGAAAATTCTCAGCAAATTAGGAATAGAAATAATATACCTCAACACAATAAAAGCTATGTATGGCAAGTCACAGATAACATGAACAACAATAAAAAGTGAAAAGCTTAACTTCTCAGAGCAGAAAGAAGACGATGGTGCATGCCTTAGACACCCTGGTTTAACATAGTACTAGAAGTGCCAAATGGAACAATTAAGCAACAAAAAGAAACAAAAGGCATCCACATTAAAAAAAAAATTATTTGCTTTCAGATGACATAATCTTATATATAGAAACCCCTAAGGACTTCACAGAACCCTGTTAGCACTAATAAGTGAATATGGTAAAGTTACAGGATAAAAAAATCAATGTACAAAAACTGGTAGTGTTCCTATATACTGACAATGACCTATACTCAAAGAAATCAGAAAACAATTCTATTTACAACAGATCAAAAATAAAATATTTAGAAATAAACAAGGAGGTTAAAAATCTGTACACTGTAAGCTATGAAACAGAAACTGAAGAGGACACAAATAAGTGAAAAGTTGCCTTATGTTCAGTTATTACAGGAATTAATATTTAAAAATGTTCATAATACCCAAAGCAATCTACAGATTCAATGGAATCTGAATCAAAATTCCAATGGCATTCTTCACAGAAATAAAAAAAATGTCACCGGGCTCAGTGGCTTACACTTGTAATCCCAGCACCTTGGGAGGCCTAGATGGGCGGATCATCTGAGGTCAGGAGTTTGAGACCAGCCTTGAACAACATGGTGAAAACGCTTCTCTACTAAAAATACAAAAGTAGCCAGGCATGGTGGAGCACACTTGTAATCCCAATTACTCAGTAGGATGAGGCAGAAGAATCACTTGAACCCAGGAGGCAGAGGTTGCAGTGAGCCAAGATTGCACCACTACACTCCAGCTTGGGCAACAAGAGCAAAACTCCCATCTAAAAAAAAAAAAGAAAAAGAAAAATGTACTAAAATTCACGTGGAACCACCAAAAAACACCAAATAGCTAAAGCCATCCTGAGAAAGAAGAACAAAGTTGGAAGCATCACACTTTCTGACTTCAAATTATATTACAAAGCTCTAATTATCAAAAACAATATGGTATTGGCATAAAAATACATACAAAGAACAACAGAACCTACTTGAGAGAATGATATAAATGTACATATTTACTACCAACTTATTTTTGACAAAGGAGCTGAGAATACACATGGGGAAAAGATAGTCTCATCAGTAAGTGGTGTTGGGAAAACTGGTTATCTGCAAACGAAAGAATGAAGGTGGACCCATATCTTATACCATACAAAAAATCAACTCAAAATGGATTTAAAATTTGAACAAAAGATCTAAAACCATAGAACTTTTATAACAGAAAAATAAAGGAAAACGTCCTTGACATTTCCCTTAACAATGATTTGTTTTTGGTTATGACACCAAAGGCACAGACAAATAAAAGCAACAATAAGTGGAACTACACAAATTTAGAAAGTTTTTTCACAGCATAGGAAATGGAAACATTCAACAGAATGAAAAGGCAATCCAGGAAATGGGAAAAGATGTTTCCAAATCATTTGTCTAAATATGAAGTTAATATCCAAAATACATAATTTATTCAAATCAATAACAAATAATAATAATCCAGTTTAAAATGGGCAAAGGACCTGAATAGACATTTTTCAAAAAAAGATGTACAAACGGTCTGTAGGTATATAATAAGATGTTCAACATCGCTAATCATCAGGGAAATGCAAAGTAAATCTGCAAGGAGATAATACTTCACACCTGTTAAGGTAGCTATTCTCAGTAAGCCAAAAGCTGAGGCATTCTTGAGATTGTGGAAAAAGGGAATACTTTTACAGTGTTAGGAAGGTGAACTGGTATAGCCGTTATGAAAAACAGTATGAATTTTCCCCACAAAGTTAAAAATAGAACTACCATATGATCCAGCAATTTTACTTCTGAGTCTAAATCTAAAGAGAATGAAATAACCACTTCATAAAGATATCTGCACTCACATGTTCATTGTAGCATTACTCACAATAGCCAAGATACAGAAACAATCCAAATGCCCATTGACAGATGAGTAGAAAAAGAACATATTGCTGCATATGCAATGTAATATTATTCAACCTTAAAAAATGGAGATAATCCTGTCATTTCTGAAAACATGGGTGAACCAGGAGGACATAAGCCAGACATAGAAAACCAATATTGCATGATATCCCTTATCTGAAGAATATAAAAAAGCTGAACTCATGGAGACACAGAGTAGTAGTATCATTATCAGAAACTTGGGAGTGGGAGAAATCAGGAGATGTTGATCAAAGATTGCACATTTTCATTTATAAGATGAATATATTTTGGAGCTCCAACATACAGCATGGTGATTATAGCTAATAACAATGTATTGTATACTTGAATTTCCTAAATTCTTAAGTGTTCCCACCATGTACATACAAAAAAGTATAATTTTGTGATGTGATGGATATGTTAATTAGCATGATTGTGGTAAGCATTTCACAATTCATATGTATATTAAATCACCACATTGTACACCCTGAATACATACAATTTTTATTTGTCACTCATACCTCAAGAAAGCTGAAAAAAAAATACTCACTAGCTGCAAGTTTTAGGGGAATGCAGATTGAAAATCATATCACTTAAGGGCATGGAATCGGACTAATCAGGGCTCACTCTGGTACTGTTAGTTATAAGATGTGATTTCTGAAAAGGCCCTTAACCTCTCTGCTCTTAAAGGTTCTTGAAATCTCCTTCACAGGAATGTTATGAGGAATGAAATGAGAACTACATCTATCAAGAACTCAACACAGAGTTAGAGGTAAGTAACTGGGTGTAATTCTCATTAACAGTAGTGACAGCATCACAAGGTCAGAAAAAAAGTTGTAATGCCCTTTTCAGCTTTAAACTCATCTTTTTTACAATGTTTTCCACTTGATAGGCCCAGTGCAGAATGGCCATATCCAGAGGCTCTTAAATTTTAATGACCACTGATAAATTATATTGTGCAGGTACTTTTCTGAAGGCAGCTTTTGGAATGGAGACTAAACTTTCACTAGTGGTTGGAAGTGGGTAAATTAATTTATCTTTTCATCTCGGGTGAGCCCTTGGAGAAAATCATTATCATAAAACATTGTAAATCTATAGACTTGGCAGCTTTTGCCCTGCAGAGTCTCGGGACTTGAGTAAATATGGAGATTTAGAGATTTACTGTCTTTTCCTTTGAAGAGGTGATTTCCCTTGGTAGAGAAAGATGGACATGGCAATAGAAAAAAAGTCTTGTTTAAACTTTGAACCTGAACCAGCTTTGAAATACATATATCTCTTTACCAAGCTAACTTTCATAGCTGTAAAGCCAATTTTATTAAATTACAATATTAAACTTTAGAGCAAAGATGAGCTGTGGGAAAAGATCTTACTCAATATATGCATCTATCATGAATCAACATTAAAGTCTGCAAATCATTATCAACATTTCCTCTGAGGCCTGGTGAGACAAAGAAACATCATTAGTGTACTTTGTCAAGCCAAGAAATTGAAAATTGAAAACAAAATTAACCATTCAGCCTGGAAGTCAAAGGTTGCATTTGTTTGAAACAAGCAAAAAAGTTTTTGAGAAAATGTATGAGTAAGCTTCTCACAATAATTATCAAGATTTTAATATAAATTTATCATGAGGGATGCACAATTAAAGTCATTATATATTCTTCAAAAATATGTGTCTAAAAGGGGCATTTATTCATTTGAAAGCATAAATTCTTGAAGTTAATAAATGTTTTACCTGAAATCAATTATACATGATAGCATATAACAATAAAATAGGATACAAGCTCAATGATATTATGTAAATAGAACAAAAGAAATTGAAAGTAAGTTTTAGAAGCTATGTTCTGATTACTAAAAAATGGAAAACCCTGTGACTCAAGGTATGTTGGTGTGTGTGTTTGTATCTGTGTGTGAGTGATAGAAAGAAAAAGACTGAGAGAGAGTGAGAAAGGTGTATGTGTTTAATAATGATGCAAGCTCTCCACCTTTATTGCTGTTGACTAGTCAGAGGCCAGACTTTCTTCTTATGCTAAGGAAACTTTCTGCTTTCTTTTGTCTCTATTTTCATTAATACCATTGGAAAAAATGATTAAACAACTGGTTTAACATGGTAGTAGAATCATTTTCCCTATGGCATGGGTATGATAATAGAGAATCAATCAAGAAAATATGGGACTTAACAAAAAGAAAGCATATAATCTAATTACCAACAATATCTGTAGTGACAGTTTTCAAGAACATAGGCCAGAATACACATATTGTGCTTTCCAAAGATTATCCAGATCATACTCTATTATTTATTTCATCTAACACTGTTAACAAGTTCAGTAAGCAAAAGATAGATTATTGAGTGATCCCTTAGATCGGAATGTCCCTGCCTACCACTGAAGTTCCAACTCCTCTCAGAAACCCTTCTCTCTGAATATCTAGGATGGCTGTGCCACCCTCTTGCTGCTTCTGTTCTTCTAGCTGCTGGTGCCCAGTAGCATTTTCCTTAGCACATCCTCAGAAATATCAGTTTAATTGTGTCTCCTGAAATTCTCTTGGATACAATTTCATTTAGCGAGTATGTGCTTGTAATCACTATAGTCATTTTTGTGATTATAAAGCCAAAGAATAGGTGTGCAAAATACAACAATCATATTTCACTTTCCATGTTTTCCTTGGTTGTTTTTTTTTTTAATCCTGTACTTTGACAATTTATATCAGCTACAATTCAGGAGAAAAAAGTACATACAATTCTCAACAAAAAGCAGCCTGCCACTATGAAAAATAGCAGTGACTTTCTACAAATATTCTTGTTCTATGTAAGGTTTAAAAAATATGCTCCTAAAAGTATTATTACAAGTATGTTAATATCACTGCTTTTAGGAACACAGACTGTGTTTTGTGATATTTTTGGGTCATTCAACAAAGAAACAAAAAAATAGTTTATGCATTCATTTTAGCATATATTTATCAGGTATATTATATAACATATTTTCTATTGCTTAAATCATTGTAAAATTTAAATCTTAATGACCCTATCACTTTTTCTGTAATGTTATTATAGAATATTTTTAATAAAGTGGATATTGGAAAACTGCAGTCTTTAGAAGTAAATACATTTTTCATTTGAATGCAGATAGTTCATCTACAATACGCCAAGGAAAAACAAATTGAACTGTTTATAAATATTACATATATACAAAATGAAATAATGTCCTTAGAAAATATTTCAGTATCTATTTTAAGCAAAATATTGGAAAGTAATCATTAGAAAAATGAATGCAATCTACATGAGTTTTTTACAACTCTTTTGCCAATGGGGAAAATATTACAGTGAACACCAGAAATATATCTTCTTTACAAGAAATTCTCAATACAAATTTATAACAATAAGTCAGTTATTTTTCACTGTGATCTCCAAGCATACATCTGAACTAAGCATTTAGGGCCAAAAGGTAGAAGACTAGTTAACTCCTTGAGCCAAATGCCTGCATTTCTGGACTTCATAAAGTAAAGTTGCTTTAGGTAAGCTATGACTTTGGAAAGAATTCGATAATTCCATATAGATTTTAGTGTGAGGACAAGAAATAAAGCTCTTAATAAAACAATTAAGAATTTATTAATATTAACTTCTGGAGTACTTTTTAAGGCCTGCATATTTGTCTATCTTTATATAAGTAAGGGAAAAAAAGAGAGAAAAATACTTATTAGGCTGGTTTCTCAAAGTATGTGAAGGATTCATATCTCCCAGTTTGCCTAAGGAAGAAGGGAACCGGGGAGAGTCAGTGGGAGAGTAGTGTATTGACTTCTATGCTAATCTTTGCATTATTTGACTATTTATAATGATAAATAATGCATTCCCAGGAAAAGTATAAACAATATTAAAATACTCTGCAAAGTACTAAGCTAATGATTTTCAACTACTATTTTAAACAACAGATTTATTCTCTTGTTCTTTGTCTTACGCTTCTTCATTTTCTCTTTTCTTTCTTTTCCTCCTTCTCATATACTTTTTTTGACAAGTAGACAAATAAAGCCTTATATAAAACTTTACCATATAAACCACGAAAAAGAAACAAAGCTAATAAGGTCAAAACACATACAAGAGAAGGAAACCAAGTTCCACATATCCACTAACTACCAACACCTGTATTCTTAACTATAGGATCTGATCAGGCAATATGCAGAACCATAGCATTTTGCATAATTAGGTTTTAAAACTGTATCCTTAACTAAAAGAAAAATGTCAATGTATTAGTCTTTTCTCATTCCCAAGACATAAAGACATATCCAAGATTGGGTATTTTATAAAAAAGAAAAAAAAAAAGAAGAAGCTTAGTGGACTCACAGTTCCAGATGGCTGGGGAGGCCTCACAATCATGGTGGAAGGCAAATGAGGAGTAAACTCACATCTTACATGATGGCAGGCAAGACAGAATATGTATAGGGTAACTCCCATTTATAAAACCATCAGATCTCATGAGACTTATTCACTATCATGAGAACAGTATGGGGGAACTGCCCCCATTATTCAATTGTATCCACCCGGCCCTACCCTACACACATGGGGATTACTACAAATCAAGGTGAGATTTGGGTGGGGACACACACAAACCATATCAGTTGGCAGTGATAAAATTTCACATACCATTTCAGACCTGTAAGATAGTTATGTTAGCAATGTAGTTGCCTGCCTACAAACTCACATAATATCATTAAGGCAATGAAACATTTTTCTCACTCTATCTTTATCTCGGAAATTTCAATGTCTTTACCTCTGAAGTTATACATTCTATGTTAGCTATTGAACAAAAGATGTAACTTAAATTCCTAGAAAACGTTGTTTAAAACATTTTGGAATTATCTTACTTTTCCCAGTTAATAGAAAATACTCTGAAAATAATATTCACATGTTTCAGTAAGCAGACTTATTTAGGGCCTTATCAGATCACTTTCTTGTTTATAGAAAACATACTGCCTGACATATTCCAAAATACATTGAAACAGTGATAATGTGTCCATGCCATTTGCTCTTCCCTTTGACTTTCATGGTCCTGTTATCTATATTCATAGGTGCAGCTGAGTAAATGATTTCCAAGTAATGAATCATCAAGTTTGAAACTGATGTCCTTTAATACCTCTGCTGGTTATAACCATCTGAAACTCAGGAGAATAGAGAGTCTGTGGGGAAAAGAAAGGAGCACAGCATATATCCCTTGTGATATCTCATGTACCTTTTTCTTCTAAAAAATAATTTATTTTTTATCAATGATTTCTATGTTTATTTTCATTACAAATGCAATCCATGTTCAATGAAGGAAATCTGAACAACAAAGAAAGGTACAAGGAAGGGAAAAAATCTCTTCCATTTTATCCTCTGAGATAAATTCAGTTAGCACATTGACTTGCTTACTGAAAATTTTGTTTCCTATTTATACATAAAAATACAAGCTCTGTTTCACATAAAAAATTATTTTAAAATTCTCTTATGGGTATATAACTTCTTAACTTTTCAAGCTTTAAATCAAAATTTTAAAATCATTACTTATTTTAATATGATTTTTAAATAACTTCATTCTATTCCATAATACTGTGATTAATGTAATCATTCAACTATTTTTAAGCATTTAGTTTATTCCCATATTTCACTATTAGGAATGGTGTTTGTTAAACATCTCTGTACACTGATCTTAGATTACATCTAATCATTTTTTTGCAATTGATCAGTACAAGTGGCCATAGGAGAACAGATATGGACCTCTTTCAAGGCTTTGAGATTATGCTGTCAAATTGCTCTTAAGATTTTAACACTTTAAAATCATGTCAAAGTGTTGTTCCAGAAAAACTTCCTTCTCTGGAATAAATATATTTTATCTTTTAAGATGTTTGTATTTTTTCTTTCTCATCTTCTTTCCATATTTTTAAATAAGAACATCTAATATTTTAACAAATTTTTAAGTGTACAATACAATATTGTTAACTACAGGCATGTTGTTACTTGATGGGGAGTTGCTGTTTAATTGTATAAACTTTGTTTTTTAAGATGAATACATTCTACAGATATACTGTAAAACATCAAAGAATAAATGTTTTAGCTAATTTACTGACTTTTTTAAGAAGCAGTTTGTCTTCATCAATTTGTCTATGACTATCAAAACAAGATATTTTTACACTCCTTCCTTAAAAATTATGACACTAAGAGTAATGGATTTATCCAATTTTTTACCACTCTTCATTACATTTTTACCGCTAGAGCTACTTGGAAGAAGTTTATTAAAAGGCATATTGAAAAGGTACTACACAGAGATGTTTTAAGGCAAACCAATATATTCTATAAAATTGTAATTTTGATTACCAATTTTTGGCTCATTTTCTTTTTAAAACATTTTTTTCAGGCTTGATGACATTTATCATCTTGAATAATAAAAGTGAAAAATAATTGAAACAATAAATTTTTGAAAAATACTCTAACAACATAGTACTTAAATCCATAAAAAGATCACATTGAGAGTACAAGTACAAGAAGCTAGAAAACAATGAAGAGTGGAAAGAGCAAAGATGGTAACTAGATGCAATCAGGAAAAGCTGCTCCTGCTAAGAAAGATCAGACCATTAAGTAGACTGGCACTCTCTGAACAGGTCTTCAAAATACAGCCCTTTTGCCAGTATCATCCAGGGTACCAGAAAATACTCTGAAATAACAATGGTCATGTTTGCTTACAGCACTACATCAGCTTGCCAGTGGCTATCATTATAGCTCTTTAGCTGGCAGACATTGCCTATCCATTGAGACACATTTGCAGATGGACCCCAGCCAGCATGTACTCACTTGCAATGGTCCCCACCAGCATACCCTCACCTGCTGGTGATGGAGTAGGGAGCCATCACCACCCCACTAGCATGTATGCTTGTGGGGACCCACTGCCACCCTGCTTGCATACAAGCAAGCAGGGACCCCTGTTCCCAACAAGTTCTCACGTGAGTGGGGACCAGCTACTGCCCCACCAGTGAATATGCATGCAGAAACACACTGCCCAGTGCACAAGCAAGCAGGACCTCTGTTGTCCTGCCAGTGTGTAGGCATATGCAGACTCACCATCTGCACACATTCGTGCAAGGACTCCCTGACATCCTGTCAGACCACTTTTGCCAGCAGCCTCCATTGAGATGCTGTTGTGAGAAGACTGGAAACTCACTGGTCCCTTCAGCACAACTGGTGCTTACCCTTGACGGGACAGAGAACAAAGCCATGGGCCTGGTCCTAGTACCCCAGAGTCGGAACCCACAGATCAGGGGTGGTGAGCTGAACACTGGCCCCTGAAAGTATCCAGAAACATACAAAGTGGTCCCCATCAGGCTAACAATGGTCTTCTTAACAAAAACCTTAAAAAAACAGGAGATATTGGGGGCCTATTTTCAACATTTTTAAAGAAAAGAATTTCAAGTAAGAATTTTATATCCCTGAAAACTAAGCTTCATAAGCAAAGGAGAAATAAAGTATTTTCCAGTCAAGCAAGTGCTAAAGGAATGCATCACCATCAGTAAAGCCTCACAAAAGATCCTTAAATAAGTTCTAAACATAGAAACAAAAGAATGACACCTACTACCACAATATACACTTAAGTACATCGCCTGCAGACCCTATAAAGCAAAAATACCATAGAAACTACAAAGTAACCACCTGACAACATGATAGGATCAAATCCTGACATATCAATATTAACCTTGATGGCAAGGGATCTCCTTGCACCACTTAAAAGGCACAGAGCAGCACGTCAGAATAGAAAAACAAAATCCATCCATCTAATGTCTTCAAGAGACCTGTCTTACATTAACAACATCCTTAAGCTCAAATTAAAGAGTTGAAGAAAGATATATCATGCCAATAAAAAACAACAACAAAAAAAAGCAGCGTTCACCTTACAGAACTCTAAGTTCTGTTAGATGAAATGTAATATTTTATTTTATTTTATTTTATTTTATTTTATTTTATTTTATTTTATTTTGAGACAGAGTCTCACTCTACCACCCAGGCTGGAGTGCAGTGGCGTGATCTCAGCTCACTGCAACCTCTGTGTCCTGGGTTCAAGTGATTCTCTCACCTCAGCCTCCCAGGTAGCTGGGACTACAGTTGTGCACCACCATATGGCTGTTTTTCGGTAGAGACAGGATTTTACCATGTTGGCCAGGCTGGTCTTTGAATTCCTGACCTCAAGTGATCTGCCCACTTCAGCCTCCCAAAGTGCTGGGATTACAGACATAAGCCACTGCACCTAGCCAAATGAAATAAATTTTAAACCATAAAAGAACAGTAAAAAGAAAGAGAGAAAGAAAGAAAGAAAGAAAGAAAGAAAGAAAGAAAGAAAGAAAGAAAGAAAGAAAGAAAAAGAAAAAAAGGGGATTACATAATTATAAAGTGTTCAATTTAACATGAAGATTTACTATACTAAATGTGGGGGGCCTTTGGCCAAGCCTCAGATGATAAAAGTTGCCATTTACCAGAAATCACATGGACTTTCCCAACCGTAAACAACTTGCAGCTGCCCCTACCTTTCTCAACTGTAAACAACTTGCAGCTGCCTCTGTCTTTCCTGGCCACGGGCGCCAGGGGCGCTTGCGGCTCCTCCCTTGTTTACTAATTCCTTGCAGCTGCCTTTATAAGCTGCTTTCCCCTGCTGAATAAAGGAGACTTAATCAGACTCCTGTCTTGTCTCCATTCTTCGTGCCTCATGTCCCTCCTTCATCCCCACTCCCTCTCCCTCGTCCCCATTGTTGTCCTGATGGTTGGGACAGTCTGGCACCCAACGTGGGACGAGGATACGAGGGGTCCATTGAGGGACGTCGTCAGAAGCGGCCGAATCAGAAAATAGTCCAGAAAGGAGACGATGCGGGAGCCTGCCGCGATCTCAAGGTCTGGTAAGTGGACGACGATATGGGACAGGAAATCAGTCAGTATGAAATGTTCATAGAAGGGCTTAGTAAAGCTTTAAAGGCGCGAGGAGTAAAGGTTAAGGTTAAGCAACTATGTAAATACTTTGATTACATAAAGGACCTTTGTCCCTGGTTCCCACAAGAAGGGACCATTGATGAAAACAGATGGAAAAGAGTGGGGGATGCCCTCAGAGATTTTTATAAGACCTTCGGGCCGAAAAAGGTCCCGGTAACTGCTTTCTTTTACTGGAATCTGATAGATGAAATTATCTCCCAGAGACATTCAGATCCACTTATTGCTAATGTTATCACACAGGGAGAAAACTGTTTGCAGGGTCCTGACGGCGCAGCTGCCGCAGGCCTTCAACAAAATTTAGAGCTTAAGGACCAAGACAAAAAGAATGTTGCAAATAATTCAGAGGAAATTAATCTAATGTCCTTTGATAGTGATACTGATAAGGAGGAGACAAAGGAAGCCGCCTTTAAGGAGGAGGAAACAAAGGAAGCGGCCGTTAAGGTCCCTTCCTGCTCTTTAGAATGACTCCCCGAGTGACTCGCCAGTGGCTTAAAACAGAAACTAAATCACCCAAAGTACAGAAAAAGAATAATGTGGCTTATGGAAAGGGCTAACAACTCTGATGACGAGGGTATTGATGAGGGTATTGATTGGAATGATCTGGAGGACGAGGCTGCATGTTATGGTAACCCTGATTGGCCTCCCCTCTCAAGCCACCCTCTGCCTTATGCAGCACCGCCATCTGCGCCCGCTCTGGCATTTCCAGCAGTCGATCCTCAAAGCGAAATCCAATCTAAAATAAACTACTTAAAAACCCAAATACAACTCGAGACAGAACATCAGGAACTCATAGAGCAATTAGAAAAAATTAAACTAGGGAAGGTTAGGGGAGACACAGATCACCCTACAGCCCTCCCGCCAAAAAAGGGGGGCAGTTCCAAAACAACCTCCCACCTGTAATCCTTCGGGAAATATGGCGTCTACCGCTTTCCCTGTCACTGAGACTGTAGATCAACAAAATACCACTTGGAGACATCATACAGGTTATGACTTTAAAATCATTAAGGAGCTAAAAACTGCAGTAGCTCAATATGGGGCCACTGCCCCGTACAACTTTGCTATCATAGAATCAGTCGCAGATAATTGGCTTACCCCAGGAGACTGGCGCACCCTAGCTCGAGCCACTCTCTCTGACGGGGATTATTTGTTATGGAAATCTGAGTTTTATGAATGTTGTAAAGAGACAGCCCACCGTAACGCCCAGGCCAATAATAATTGGACTTATGATATGTTGGCTGGGGAAGGAGACTACTCCACTAGTGACATGCAAATGCATTATGATGCAGGTCTTTTTGCCCAAATTCAATCCGCGGGAATGAAGGCTTGGCGCAAGCTTCCCACTAAAGGGGATGTGAGCACATCTCTAACAACCATAAAACAAGGCCCAGATGAACCCTTTTCAGAATTTGTTCACCGCCTTTTAACAGCAGCAGGAAGAATCTTTGGCAGTGCCGAAACAGCTGATTTTGTTAAGCAACTGGCGTTTGAAAACGCTAATGCCGCCTGTCAGGCCGCCATCCGCCCATACAAAAAGAAAACTGATCTTTCTGGGTACTGCCACAATATTAGCTGCCTGGTTAAACCTTTGAATAATAATTCTTTTGACATAGACCTGGGAAGCATTCAGGAATCCTGTAACTGCTCAGAACTCATTAATTACTTTCAGGAAGTCTTCTCTCCAAAAGGGCAGGTCTTTGTATGCGGACATAGCCTTGCTTATACCTATCTTCCAACTAATTGGAGTGGTATCTGCCTAGTTGCCTATCTACTGCCAGAGGCTAGTGTCCTCCCGGGAGATGCGGCTGTGCCCGCTCCCAGTTTTGACTTTGTGACTGGGTGAAAGAAAAGAGCCTTACAATTCCTCCCATTCATGGCCGCCCTGGGAATAACGGCTGGGTTAGGCACAGGCACTGCTGGGTTGGGCTACTCTTTACATAGCTATCAGGCACTCTCTTGACAAATTATTAATGATGTAAAAATGCTTGCTGGAACCATAACTATTTTTCAAAATCAAATAGATTCTCTTGCAGAAGTGGTTCTTCAAAATCGACGTGGTTTGGATCTTCTGGCTGCTGAGAAAGGAGGCATATGCCTAGCATTGGCAGAAAAGTGCTGTTTTTATGTTAACCAGTCTGGAATTGTTAATGACAAGATAAAAATCCTACAAGAAGACTTGGCTAAAAGAAGAAAGGCACTCGCTGAAAATCCGCTTTGGGGGGGATGGAACTGCCTTCTACCTTACATTCTTCCCCTCCTTGGCCCCTTACTTGGTTTTCTCCTTGTTATATCCGTTGGTCTGGTCGTGGTTAACAAAATCATCGCTTTTGTAAAAGATATGATAGAAAAGATATCTTTTGTAAAAGATATCTTTTATGTAAAAGATAGAGGCTATCAAAATGCAGCCCTTACAGGTCCACTATCATAGGCTAGAGATGGCTGAGCGCGAACAAGAGGCAAACAAAAGAAATGTGAGTGTTGCCACCACATACCGCCTCTAGTCCTGGTGAGCTGAACCGGTTAGCCAATGACGAGCAACTGGAACACATGCACTAGGTACCACCACCTAAGACAGGGAAGGGGTCAAAAATAGCCCCTCTCCCTAAGACAGGTAAGGAAAGCAGTACCATTGCATGGGTGAGTTCCTGACCTAAGACAGGCACGGTTCCCTCAGGATCAGCTGTGTTCTACGCCATATTTGAAAAATAAAAAGGGGGACCTGTGGGGGGCCTTTGGCCAAGCCTCAGATGATAAAAGTTGCCATTTACCAGAAATCACACGGACTTTCCCAACCGTAAACAACTTGCAGCTGCCTCTGTCTTTACCGGCCATGGGCGCCACGGGCTCTTGCGGCTCCTCCCTTGTTTACTAATTCCTTGCAGCTGCCTTTATAAGCTGCTTTCCCCCGCTGAATAAACGAGACTTGATCAGACTCCTGTCTTGTCTCCATTCTTCGTGCCTCCTGTCCCTACTTCATCCCCACTCCCTCTCCCTCGTCCCCGTTGTTGTCCTGCAGGTCGGGACAACTAAACATATATGCCCCAACATTGGAGCACCCTAATTCACAAACCAAGTACTTCTAGACCTATGCAAAGATTTATACAACCACATAATAATAGTAGGGAACTTCAATACCCCACTCATAATATTAGACAGATCACTGAGGCAGAAAACTAACAAAGAAATTCTGAACTTTAACTCAATACTTGACCAATTGGACCTAATAGACATCCACAGAATACTCCACCTATCAATTGTAGAAAATATATTCTTCTCATTTGCACACAGAACATACTTCAAGATTGAATATGTGCTTAGCTATAAAGCAAGTCTCAATAAATTCAAAACAATAAAAATCATACCAATCACACTCTTGGACAATAGTGAAGTAAAAATAGAAATCAATAACAAGAAGATCTCTCAAAACCACAAGATTTCATAGAAGTCAAAGAGCTTGATTTGGAATGACTTTTGTTTAAACAATTAAATCAAGGCAGAATTTTTTTTTTTAATTTGAAATTAATGAAAGCAGAAACACAGCACATTAAAATCTCTGAGACACAGCAACAACAGTGTTAAGAAAGAAGTTTATAGCTAAATGCCTATCTCATAAAGTTATAAAGAACTCAAATTAATGATCTAACATGAAAGCTAGAGAAACTAGAAAAATAAGAGCAAACAAATGCCAAAGGTAGCAGAAGAAAATAAATAACTAAAATCTCAGCAGAACTGAACAAAACTGAGACCCAATAATTTATGCAAAGACTCAACCAAAACAAAATGTTGTTCTTTGAATAGATAAACAAGATTTATGGACAGCTAGCTACATTAACAAAGAAAAAAAAAAAGAGAAGATTCAAATAAGCACAATCGGAAATGACAAAGGTGACATTATGATTGATCACACAGGAATACAAAAGATCCTCAGAGACTATTACGAACACCTCCATGCACACAAATTAGAAAATATAGAGAAAATGAATAAATTCCTGGAAATGCACCATCTTCTAAGAGTGAATCAAGAAGAAATTAAAGCACTGAACAAACAAGTATCAAGTTTTGAAACTGAATCAGTAATAACAAAATTAAAAAACTAAGACTAATCAAAAAAAGCCTTGGATTAGATGGATTCACAGCTGAAATCTATCACACCTACAAAGAAGAGCTGGCACCAATTCTAATGATACCATACCAATAAATCCAAGAAGCAATTTCTCTTCAATTTATGATGAAGCAAGCATCACCCTAATACCAAGGGCTGACAAAAACACAATAATTTAAAAATTAAAAAAAAATTTTAAAAAAACTAGCCACCAATATCTGATGAACATAGATGCAAAATTCCACAATAAAATACTAGCAAACTGAATTCAATAGCGCATTAACAAAAAGTTAATTCACCATGATCAAATAGGCTTCATACCTGGGATGCAAGTTTGGTTCAATATATGCAAATCAATAAATCTGATTCACCATATAAAGAGAGTGAAAATGAAAATCATTCATTATCTCAACAGGTGTGGAAAAATATTTCAATAAAACCCAACATTCTTTATGACAAAAACCCTCAGAAAACTAGGCATTGACAGAAACTATCTCAAAATAAGAGCCGTCTATGAAAAATCTGCAGGTAACATCATACTGAGTGGGCAAAAACTGAAAGCATTCCTCTTGAGAAGTAGAACAAGACAAGAATGCCCATTCTCATCACTGCTATTTAGTATGGTTCTAGAAGTTCTCACAAAAGCACTCAGGCAAGAGAAAGAAATAAAAGCCATCAAAAGAGCAAAAAAAGGAAGTCAGTTATGTCTCGTCACTGAAAATATGATTCTACAACTTGAAAACCCTAAAGAATTCATCAAAAGGCTTCTGAAATTGGTAAATGACTTTGGCAAAGTTTCAGGAAAAAAAAAAAAAAGCAATGTGCACAAATAAGCAATATTTTTATACACCAATAATTTGGAATGCAGAATGTAATCCCATTTACAATAGCCAAAAAACAGTGAAATACCTAGAAATATAACTAACCAAGGAGGAGAAATATCTCTACAAGGAGAATTGCAAAACACTGCTATGAGAACTCCTAGATGACACAAACAAAAGGAAAATATTGCATGTTTGTGTATTGGAAGAATCTTTATCATTAAAATGACCATAATGCCCAAAGCAATGTAAAGATTCAATGCTGTTCCTCTCAAATTACCAAAGTCATTTTTCATTGAATTGGAAAAATCTATTCTACAATTCATATGAAATCAAAAGAGAGCCTGTATAGCCAAAGCAATTCTAAGTATAAACAGCAAAACTGGAGGCATCACAATAGATAACACAGAAATAATGCTACACACCTTTGAATAAGGTAACACAGAAATAATGTTACACACATTTAAATAATGCTACACAAAAATCTTTGAAAAAATAAGCAAATATTTGACAAAACAAAATAGTATTTGACAAAAAGAAGCAAAGGGAAAATGGCTTCCTAATAAATGGTGCTTGGATAGGTGGTTGGTCATACACAGAAGAATAAAACTGGACCCCTATCTTTCAACATATACAAAAATAAATTTAAAATAGATTAAAAATTTAAATGTGAGGCCTGAAACTATGAGAATCCTAGAAGAAAAACTCAGTCACTATCCTAGACATTGGCTTTGGGAAATAATTTATGACTAAGTCCTCAAAAGCAATTGAAGTAAAAATAAAAATTGATAAGGGGAACCCAATTAAATGAAAGAGCTTCTGCACAGCAAATAAAACTACCAACAGAGTAAACAGACAGAATAGGAGAAAATATTCACCTACTATGCATCTGATAAAGGTCTAATATCCAGCATATATAAAGAACTTAAACAAATCAACAAGCAGAAAACAAACAGCCCAATTAAAAAGTTAGCAAAGGATACGAACAGACATTTTTCTAAAGAACAGACAAGAAAAATATGAAAATATGCTCATTAGTAATCATCAGAGAAAGGCAAATCAAAACCACAGTGAGATACCGTCTCACACCAGTCAGAATAGCTGTTATTAAAAAATTATAAAACAACAGATGTTGTAAAGCTTTAGAGAGAAAGGTAACAGTTGTACACTCTTGGTGGGAATGTAAATTAGTTCAGCCACAATGGAAAGCAGTTTGGAGATTCCTCAAAGAACTTAAAACAGATCTATCATTAGAACCAGCAATCCCATTACTGGATATATTTTCAAAAGAAAACAAATTATTCTACCAAAACAATAGCAAAGACATAGAATCAACCTAGGTGCTTATGTGGTACATATACACCGTGGAATACTACACAACCATAAAAAATGAAACCATGCCCTTTGCAGCAATATGGATTCTACTGCATGTCATTATCATAAATTAATGAAGGAACAGAAAACCAAATATAGCTCTCACTTACAAGTAAAAGCTAAATATGGGTACCTATGGACATAAACATGGCAACAACAGATCCTGTTAACTTCTAGAAAGGGGTAGGAGAGAGGTGGGCAAGGGTTGGAAAGCTAATTGTTGCATACTATTATCAGTACCTGAATGATGGAATCATTTATATCTCAAACCTCAACATCATGAAATATACTCAGGTAACAAACTTGTACATGTATCCTCTGAATCTAAAAAAAAAAAAAAAAAAAAGTTGAAAATAAATAAATAAATAAATAAATAATTCATATGAAGGCCAAAAGATCCCAAATTACCAAGAAATCATTAGCAAAAAGAACAAAGCCAGAGATATCATGTTACCCAATTTCAAACTATACTACAAGGTTGCAGAAACCCAATCAGCATGGTTCTGGTACAAAAACAGACAAAAAAAACTAATGGAACAGGTTAGAAATCTCATAAATAAAACTGCCTACCTACAACCATCTAATCTCCTACAAAGTTGACAGTAACAAGCAATGGGGAAAGAACTTCCTATTTAATAAATAGTGCTAGAATAATGGGCTAGCAATATATGGAAGATTGAAACTGGATTCCTTCCTTTCACCATATAAAGAAATCAACTCAAGATAGAGTAAAGACTTAAATGTGAGCCCTAAAAGTATACAAACCCTAGAAGAAAACCTAGGAAATATCATTGTGGACATAGGCCTTGGCAAATATTTCATTTTGGAAGTCTCCAAAAGCAAATGCGACAAAACCAAAAATAGTCAAATGGGACATAACTAAAGACCGTCTACATAGAAAAAGAAATCATTAACAGAGTAAGCAACCTACAGGATGAGAGAAAATATTTGCAAATTATGCATCTGCGAAAGGTCTAATATCTGGACTCTGTAAGGGACTTAAATCAATAAGCAAATAATAACCAGCCACATTTTAAAAAATGGGCAAAGGACATGAACATACTCTTGTCAAAAGAAAACATATACACAACCAACAAGTACATGTAAAAAGGCTCATTATCCCTAATCATTAGAGAAATTTAAATAAAAATTGACGTGAGATACAATCTCAAACCAGCCAGAATGGCTATTTTTTTTTTAAGTTTGAAAATGGCAGTTGTTGATGAGATTGCAGAGAAAAGGGAACACTTGTACAGTGTGGGGGGGGGGGATGTAAATTAGTTCAGTCAGTGTGGAAAACTGGAGATTTCTCAAAGAACTTAAAACAGAACTTACCATTTGATCCAGCAATCCCATTAAAGACTATATACTCAAAGGAATATAATTTGTTCTACCAAAAAGATGCATGCATTTTCATGTTCATTGCAACACTATTTACAATGGCAAAAACATGGAATCAACCTAGATTCCCATCAAGTGTGGATTGGATAAGGAAAACGTGGTACCTATACACCATAGAATACTACATAGCCATGAAATAAATATAAAATCATGTCGTTTGCAACCATATGGATTTAGCTAGAGGCCACTATCCTAAATAAATTAATACAGGACGAAAAAAACAAATATTGCATGATTTCACTTACAAGTGGGAGCTAAACACTGAGTACACATGAATACAAAGAAGAGTAGACACTGAGTACTACCTGAGGGTGGAGGATGGGAGGAGGGTGACGATCAAAAAACTACCTATTAGATATTATGCTCAATGCCTAGTGACGAAATAATTTGTATACCAAATCTCAGGGATACACAATTTACCCATGTAACAAATCTTCACATGTACCTCCTCAATCTAAAATGAAAGATAAAGAAAAAATGAAAAGGAGTAAAAAACTTAGACATTATAAATAAAATTGCTAAAATACTTTTTAAATAAAAGGTCTAGAAGGAAACAGAAGATATCTCTTAAAACAATTCAAAAACACAAAGAAAAACAGAGGATACATGACCAATCTATGAGGTTCAATAGCTGATGAATACAAGCCTTTGAAAAGAAATAATGAAATTTAACTATGAACAATCAAATAAAAATTAATAGAGATTTTTCTAGAGCTGAAGACATAAATCTTCAAAGTGAAAGCTTCCACTAAGGACCCAGAAAAATGACCAAAAATAGTCTCATATTTGGATTCCTTATTATGAAACGTCAAAGGACCAAAAATGAGGAGCTGTAAAAGCTTCTAACGAGAAAAAGCAACAAAGCAGGTTTATATCTTTTTGGTTTTAGCAGCTGCAGTATACTAACAACAATATAGCAATTTTATTAATATTGCAAGAGAAAATACATTTTAAATCTAGAGTTTTATTATTCCTATGTTACAGTATTATATAAACAGCTATATTTAGCATTGCTAGGATTTGGGAAGTTTGCCTTTCACACACTTTGGCATAAATAGTGCAAAGAATCATTCTAACAAAAGGAGATGTATATCAAGAACAGCAAATCATGTCTGTAAGGTGCAATAATTTCAACTCTGACAAGCAATGAAGAAACTTTCCACTACGACAAATGTCACCAAGAGTAGGAAAAGAAATAGATTCATGTGGAGTAAGACAAACTGATTCTAAAGTGCAGGAAATTTATTTTCAAGAATGTAGGGACCAGATTGGAGAATATAAAAGTTTGAAAGCTTGGAAAGATGTAGGAGAAGGTTAGAGTAATAAATTTCTTATTTTACAACATAGAAATTTATTATTGAAAAAGCTGATGTAGAAAAAAGCAAGAGAAATCTAAGAATAATACTAGTATGAACATAATTGTGAAATATTTGGCATAGAGAAGGTGGTTAATAAATCAAATGTTAAATTTTATTATTTATTTTAGAAAATCAAAAAGCATCATGTCAGTGATTAAAACATCAATTGCTAAACAGAATTGTGGAGACATATGTCTTGCATATATGAACTAGGTTTCTTTGACTCTACAATGACTATATCATGTTGTGCATATAGAAAAAAATATGTTAAAGGTACTTGGTGAATGCAAAGAGCACTTAGCAAATATAATAAGTAAACATCAAATAAGAAAAAATATATTTTTATTGGCCAAATAAAAAGTAGCCTGAGTTAGGTTAGGTGGCAGGGGAAGAAATGGAGGCTGGAGTTGCTGCTGCGGATTGGTGATGTGTGACAGTGAGAAAGGGAACTGAAAAACTAAATGTCCAAGATTGCTCAGGAGAACGTGGTCCTATGCTGAAATACATCTACCTTAACTATACGTTTACTTACCAAAAATGTACCACTTAAATACCTTTCACTGTCACTTGAAAGCTGATTCATTATAGTCGGTTTTGTATTCAGATAGCAGGTTTTGAGTAAAAACTTATGAGTCATTTTGGTGAATGCTGAGATAGAATTAAAATAACAAGGTATACCAAGTTAATTGTAAATATTTATGAAGTCGCATATGCCATTCATTTTGTTTTAACTCTAAGTCAATAAAGATTTATTTTCCTTCAATGTAGAAGAGAAATCTTCTACAAACAAACTATCTTCCCAGGAAAAAAACATAACTATATGAAATATTTGTGTTAATTGTAAAGGTTTAATGCCTTTCATTAGGCAATAGTTCAATGATCTCATTTGAATTACTACAAATTCTTAAAAGTACTATGTTTACATGTGTGATGAAATTATACTTTGCTATTGTTGATATTTTCTTTTCCATTAACTGGTCCAAATTTGAAAGTATTCTAATATTTGTATTTTTTACATTGCCTTTAACATGAAAATAATACTGCTAACATTAAAGACTATCTATTATTTTTCAGGGTGGTTAAACATTCATTTGCTGGTCACAAAATTTTTTATAATATCAAGTAATAAATATACTATAGCCATATAAATACATCTCAATGCTAAACTAAGAAAATCTTCATTCTAATTCACTTCTAATCAGTGTGGTCTGAATTAAGTGTATCTTGTTGACTCTTTATTAATTCTCCTGATAACCTGGCCTAACTTTTATTTTTAAGTAGCAATGATTTCAAATCTTATGAGATTACATTTATCATTTTTACTTCTTTGATATAAAAAAAGTTATCTTTACAATCATCCTTTTAACAAATGTTCACTTTTCCAGAGCAATCGTCTTTCATGAACCTCCTCAAGAAGCACTCCAAAATGTTCTGAAAGATTTTTAAATATACTTTCCAATTTTCTTTTTTTTACATTGCTAACATCTTTTTCCCCTTTCCTGATAATGTGAAATGTCATCTATGATCTAGGTTCCCTTTGAAATTATCAGTTGAATCCTCCTTAAATTGTTTTTTGTTTTAATTAAAATAATAATACTTGTTGACAATGTTTTGTAAGAATTTCTTTTTTTTTAATTGTACTTTAGATTCTGGGGTACGTGTGCAGATTATGCAAGATTGTTGCATAGGTACATTCATGGCAAGGTGGTTTGCTGCCACCATTTCCCCATCACCTATACCTGACATTTCTCCACACATTATCCCTCCCCACCCTCCCTCCCACTATCCCTCACCTAGCCCTCCACAATGGACCCCAGTGTGTGATGCTCCCCTCTCTGTGTCTTCGTGTTCTGCTGCTTACTGCATTGATTTTCCAGAATTGTTCACATATATGGTAACTTCAGAATTCTTGCTGAACACATTTTCCTTTTCTTGATTTGAGACATGCAATTAGGATCTCTTGCTTATTTATCTAGTCAAATTAAGGGTATTTAAGGAAGCATATTAGTCATCACTTTGGCATTTTTTTAAAGTAAAATTTAAATGACTTGTTAAAAATGGTATTTTTACCATTTAAGTAAAACATTACTTATAGTAAAGTTTGTGAAACACCACTGTTACTGTTACTGACTTAGTTCTAAGTCTCAATAAATTTTGTCACAGGTATAATCCCCCTCACGTTCAGGGACTGAAAGTTTGCCCTGTTCTATTTATGATCTTTTAAGACCATTAAAATACTATCTGGTGGGCTGAAGCAGTAATTTCTGAATAACACCCTAGTGGCCTAGAAATAATGCAGATTCTGGAAATTCAATGAATAATGTAGGTACCAGAATGAGAAAATCTATTTCAATAGATACCTAAAGTGAAGCAAACTTAAGTGAAATAATACATGTTTATTAATGCTTTTAATTTTGTTTCTAAAATTTGATATTTATGTTAAGCTCTTTAAAAGCAACTTAGCAAATTTGATATCTACATTATATAATAGTACCTAAACTCTTTCAAAATATATGTCAAGGTTCTTACTTCTTAAATCAATTCAAATTGATTTTGAAGTAAAAAAAGATTACATAGATTAAAAACAAGATGAAGGTGATAGAAATGATAATGCAACTGTCATTTATTAATGTTAATGAAACATTCCCCAAAATAATCATCATAGGCTCAGATTTGGTTGAATATCTATATTATAAATCTAGAGAGTAAGAACCCATATGTCATAAAGAAGTGATTAAACTCTAAGTTGTTGAAATTATCAATGAGGTTGGAATCAAGGTTCTTAGCCCAAAGAGGAAACAATAAGAAAAATTATATATTTAAAATCTGATTCTTTCTGTGTGCTATACAGTAATGTATTAATTTGTACTGAAAGAAGGATAAAATCTTCAGTTCAAATGTAAGATCAGCTTCTAATTAGCTAGGTAACCTTGGATAATAAAAGTTATAATACTGGTCTGATGATGTGATAATAGGAATAATTAAAATAATACAAATAGTTAACAGTGAGTGCTTTCTACTGGTCAGGCATTATGTAAATAATGTCCATGCATCTCTTAATACTTCCTGTAGCCTATTTATAATGTTGTCACCATCTTATAGATGAGGCAATCAAGTTATAGAAAGTGAAAATGACTTTTCCAAATTCATATAGCTTTAAAACGGTGGAACTAGAATTTAGATTTAGATATTTAAATTTAGATTGTATGACAGGAGGAACTGTACTCTTAATTTATAGGTTATGCTACACCCCAATCATGTAACTTCTCTAAGGGTAAATTTCTTCATTTATAAATGGAAGTTATAAATTAAAATGTGTAGGACTGCTTCGAGGATTCAGTTTTCAATTTAAAAATATTTAAAAAATGCCTGCTATGCATTGAGCAATATGCTAAGTCTTGGGATACTAGTGCTAGTTTCCTCACCCCTGTATCTAAATATCACTAATTTTATTTGGCTCTACTTCCCAGTATATTAACTCTATCACTTGTCTTCTCTATTGTTAAAATCCTAGATTAAGTAAAAAAAAAAAAAAAAAAAAAAAAAAAAAAAAACAAAGAAGATACCTTCCAAGGTACAAAAATTACTTTTAATAAGCCTACATTCTTTCCAGATATTTGGAAGCAGGACAGACTGATATAGAAATTAGAGGGAGGAACAGTCAGCTCAGATTTTAGGGTCAGATCCTAGACAAAGAATCTACAATGACACTCTGAACCTGTGTAAGATTTAACTGTGACAAAGAGTTCAGGACAAATATTCTTTAGGAAATAAAAAAAAAATACTTTGGTTAAGTTGGGAGAGAACACACAACATCTTAGTAACCTAAATTTCAGCTTGGTGGGAAAGAATAATATCATAGGAGATACATTCAAAATAAGGGAGATTGGATTGGATTATACAGAATCTTGTAGGAGACAATGAGTATTTCTAAAATTACCCTGAGTGATGAAGATTCATTAAAAAGTTTTAAACAAGGAAGTATTTGCTAAATGCTATAAAATATTTTATTGTCTTAAGAATGATCTTCATATTGGAGATATTTAGATAGTTGAATTTAATGTAAGTTATGATATTTTAGGTCTAAATATATCATATACTGTTTTTTTTCTATTTTCCCTATCTCTTCTCCTTTTATTGTTCTTTTTCCTTTATTTTAGATTAATATAATAATTTTATGACTCTCTTTTATCTCCTTTGTTGTCCAATTTGCTATAATTGATTGGTTATTTTATGGTTGCTTTAAATTCATAGTATACATCTTTAGCTTATGATGTCCTACTTTCAGGTCTTATGTGGCACTTTTGCATTTCTCTCCTTCTGTAGCTGTGCTATTGTTGTCATGCTTTGTAACTACATTTATGTTCTAAATTCCACAATATATTCTTAGCATTTTTGTTTAAACAGTCACTTATCTTTAGAAAAATATTAGATCATTAAAAAAATACATATTTTAATTAGCCATGTGTGGTGGCACATGACTGTAGTCCCAGCTCCTCGGGAGGCTTAGGCAGGAGAATCACTTGAACCCAGGAGGCAGAGGTTGCAGTGAGCCAAGATCGCACCACTGCACTCCAGCCTGGGTAACAGACACAACTCTGCCTCAAAACAAAACAAAACAACATATTTACCCATATAACTTCCATTTGTAGTCATCTTTCTTCCATAGTTCCTTTTGATTATTTTATTTGTCTCAACAAAATAGACCACTAGCCAGATTAATAAAAAAGAAAAAATAGAATAATCAAATAGCAATAAAAAATGATAAAGGGGATATCACCACAGATTCCACAGAAATACAAACCACCATCAGAGATCACTTTGCTTTTGTTTTTTTTTGTTCTTGTTTTGTTTTCCTCTTGCCTGAAGAAAATACTATCACTGTATTGCAGGACTACTAGCGATGTCTAAAAAACTCTTTAAATTATATTTATTTTTGAGAAAAATTTTTACCATGCATACAATTCTATGTTGACAACTTTTTCTTTCCATATTTTAAATATGATATTACATTATCTTCTCCCTTGGATATTTTCTACGAGAAAAAAGGTAATCCTTATCTTTGTTTCCTTGTGCGTAGCATGCATTAGTTAAATACATAATTACATTAAAGATGTATTTTTTCCTCTGGCTGCATTAAAGATTTTCTATCACTGTCTTCATGAAATTTGATCATGATGTGCGTTGAAGTAGTTTCCTTGATGTCTCTTCTGCTTTAGTCGTGTTGAGATTTTTGGAGTACAAGTTTGTAATTCTAATCATCTTTGGAAAATTTTCAGATATCACTTTATTAATTTTTGTTCTTGTTGTCCCACAAGCCATTCATACTCTATATTTAATTTCTGTTTTATTTTGTACTCCAGTTCAATAATCTTTTTTCTGTAATATCTAATCAGCTATTAATCCCATCACATGTACGATTTATCTCACATGTAGTTTTCATCTCTAAAAGTATAATTTGGTTCTTTTAAAAATATGTATTTCATAACAACTTTCTCAACATATGGAATGATGTTATAATAACCGTTTTCACGTACTTGTATGCTAATTCTAACATCTGTTTTGTTAGGGTCATTTTTGATTGATAAAATTTTGTCCTCATTATGTTTTATTTTTCTTCCTTATGCCTTATCTTTGATTGAATATAAACATTGTGAGTTTTACCAAGATGGGAATTGAGGAGATTTTTTGACAAATATATTTTTGAGCTTTGTTCTGAGATGCAGTTAAATTACTTCTAAACAGTTTTAACACTTTTTTTTGAAGATGTCACAGTACTTTTTTTTAAACATTTAATAATGCCACAATATATAGAATAATTTTACATAATTTATTTTAGAACATTACTGTAAGAACTCTAATTTTTTTAAAAGAAGAAAAAGTCTTTATTTTGTATAGTCTTTTCTTTTCTTTCAGGACTGTTTTTTCCCCCAATCCTTCTATCCCCTGCTATTCCTCCCCTAGCCACCCAACCCTCAGGCCCCGGTGTATGATGTTGCCTTCCCCGTATCCATGTGTTCTCACTGGTCAACACCCACTTATGAGTGAGAACATTTGGTGTTTGGTTTTCTGTTCTTATGCTAGTTTGCTGAGAATGATGGTTTCTAGCTTCATCCATGTCCCTGCAAAGGATGGGAACTCATGCTTTTTTATGGCTGCATAGTATTCCATGGTGTATATGTGCCACATTTTCTTTATCCAGTCTATCATTGATGGGCATTTGGGTTGGTTCCAAGTCTTTGCTATTGTGAACATACGTGTGCATGTCTCTTTATAACAGAATGATTTATAATCCTTTGGGTATATAGCCAGTAATGGGATTGCTGGGTCAAATGATATTTCTATTTCTAGATCCTTGAGGAATTGCCACACTGTCTTCCACAATGGTTGAACTAATTTAAACTGCCACCAACCATGTAAAACTCTTCCTATTTCTCCACATCCTCTCCAGCATCTGTTGTCTCCTGATTTTTTAATGATTGCCATTCTAACTGGCATGAGGTGGTATCTCAATGTGGTTTTGATTTGCATTTATCTAATGACCAGTGATGATGGGCTTTTTTTCATATGTTTGTTGGCTGCATAAATGTGTCTGTTCATATCCTTTGCCCACTTTTTGATGGGGTTGTTTTTTTTCTTATAAATTTGTTTAAGTTCTCTGTAGATTCTGAATATTAGCTCTTTGTCAGATAGGTAGATTGCAAAAATTTGTTCCCATTCTGTTGGTTGCCAGTTCACTCTATTGATTGTTTCTTTTGCTTTGCAGAAGCTGTTAAGTTTAATTAGATCCCATTTGTCTATTTTGGCTTTTGTTACCTTTGCTTTTGGTGTTTTAGTCATTAAGTACTTTCCCATGCCTATGTCCTGAATGGTATTGTTTAGGTTTTCTTCTAGAGTTTTTATGGTGTTAAGTCTCATGCACAGGCATGCACTGATTAATTGTATGTTGAATACACAAAGTGTATCCTCTGTGAACCTCTGGTGTCCTCTGTCTGTACCACTGTAACTTCTTTGATGTTATGAACTTTAAATCCTAGCTGCCCAGAAAATTCCTATTTCTCTTGACTCTCAAGTCCATGTTTCCATCTCAGGAAATCTTCCCAGATTACGATGAGGTACCCCTCTCTGCACCATGGACTGGAATCAAACATCACATGTTCTCACTTACAAGTGGGAGCCAAACAATGAGACCAGAGGGGAACACAACACACTTGGGCCTGTCAGGGCAGGGCAGGGGATGACAGAGAGAGCATCAGAAAAAATACCTAATGAATGCTGGGCTTAATATCTAGGTGATGGATTGATAGGTGTAGCAAACCACCATGGCACACGTTTACCTATATAACAAACCTGTACATCCTGTACGTGTACCCTGGAACTTAAAAATAAGGAAAAAAAAGATAGTAAGCTAAGGAAGTTGTGTGGCTGATTTTGTTTGATTCACAACTCTTAGGTTCTTCTTGCCCATATTCAGTGTCTCGCAAACTGTTTTCTCATATATTTTGTCAGTTTGTTGTTTTGATGTTATTTTGGGCAGTAGTGTAATTCATGTTCTTGTGACTCTGTCTTGTTCAAAGTCAGAAGTTCAGTCCTTTTAGTTTTAGCCTGGATACTTAGCTAAAGACTATTAACATCCATCTGCCCTTATAACTTACCAGTAGCATGAAAGCAGAAGTAATTTGTGCACTGCTGGGCCCTTACCCTTAAAGGGATGTACCTGGACTTCCTGGCCCCTTTCCCCAGTTTATCGATTGTGAAATGATGAGAACAAAGACAGATGCCTGGAGGTTGAGAATGGAAATACTGTACTAGCTTGCACTGCTTATCTTAAGACTGTCAGCTGAGGAAAACCTTGTATTTTAATAAAGAACTGAATTCTTGCTGACTTGTGTGACTGAAGGTGAAGTGGTAAGAATGCTTATAATGCAAATGTAAAATTGTGGTTCTCAAATTTGGCTGCACTTTGGATTCAACTGAGGAGTTTAAGAAAGATTATCAGTCTCTATTTTGATTGAATTTCTATAGGGTAAGACCTTAGCCTCATGATATCTAAAAACTACACAGGTGTTTCAAACATTGAACAAAATTTGATAACTGCTTCTATAAAAATATTAAAACGTAAGGAAAAACATAAGAAGACTGGGAAGGAACAGGAAGTGTGATAGGAGAAAATCTAGAAGAGTATTGTGTTATGAACCATTTATACATGTCATAGGCCCTAAAAAATAAATGCCTCTATTCCATTTCTAGATTTCACATGTATTCAAAATAACTGGGTTTGAGAATATGTTTGTTTGAGTAACCTAAAGCAACTTACTAGATCAGAACCTCATTATCACCACCTATAAAATATAGATAATAATCCATTTCACCTCATCACTATAGGCATAATGAGATATTTGGCAGTACCTTACAAAAATAATTTCATATCATTTCTATGTGAGATATTTGAAGTTAAATTATATTCCATGCCTGACTTCCTACATCTTTAACTTTCATAGGAAGAAAAAGGCCTATGTTTAATAAAAATGACTCAGGAAACAAAAATTTAGGATGACTATAAATGACATGTTTTCTGTCTTTCCCAGTGGTAGCTTTGTAGTCACTACAAATGTCACAAATATTCTGTTAATCATGTTTCTGATTAGACTGACAGTAGCAAGGAAAGACAATCTTGGCAGGAATACAGATCCCTCTTTGGCTGTTGAACTTGCAACCAGGAATTCATAAAATTGTATGTGGTAATGGTAAAAGGAACTATCATAGTTCATGTTTAGGAGAAGTTTAGACTGGATACTAATAAAAATATATAATTTTCATTCCTTACAGACACATTTTGCCAGCTTCAGCCTTGGAAGCACCAGAAGACACACTTGCTGAACCTCTTTAAAGTTTAGATTGACAAAAAAGAAAAATACACCGTGGGGAATAGCCCTGCCTAGAGAAAAGATTAAAGGGGTGACTTAACAAGTTATTTGCAACTCTAATTTCTTTGACTCCACTGGAATTAGGAGTAGTGAAGTGATTTTGGTGGTTCTGATTAGAACACTTACTGAGAGCAGGCAATTAAGTCCCAAGTGAATCAATAAATGGCTAACAGTTTAAAAGCAGTAAAACAGGGGTTTGCATCATCACCTATACACTAAATACCACGGATGGGAAAGCCATGACTCTGCATAGGCTTATTTGGAGGATCCATCTAGATGCTTATGCCTTGACTGTCCAAACTGAACTGAAATCCTGAATTGAACTTAGAGGAACTCATAGCAGGTTAAACCAAAGAATTGCATCATGGCTTATACGGGGAAAGAGATCACACTTTTATAGGCTGATAAAAAAGCTTCAATTTAAATAAAGTCTGGTTGCATGGAAGACAAGAAATCTGCAAATGAGTCATAAAAGTAACGAGGGGCCGGGCGTGGTGGCTCACGCCTGTAATCCCAGCACTTTGGGAAGCTGAGGAGGGTGGATCACGAGGTCAAGAGATGGAGACCATCCTGGCCAACATGGTAAAATCCCCTTTCTACTAAAAAATACAAAAATTAGCGGGGCGTGGTGGTGCGTGCCTGTAGTCTCAGCTACTTGGGAGGCTGAAGCAGAATTGCTTGAACCCAGGAGGCAGAGGTTGCAGTGAGTAAAGATCGTGCCACTGTACTGTAGCCTGGCACCTGGTAACAGAGCAAGACTCTGTCTCAAAAAAAAGTAAAATAAAAAAATAAATAAAAGTAACGAATGTATTTAGAGATTTTAAAAGTCTATGATTCAATTTTTACATCAATTTAATATATAATAACAATCTTATAAGGTGGTCTATTATTGGAATGAATATTCTAATAGGGTTACTCCTTTGTTTACCACTCCATCAGTAATGTGTTACTAGGTGTATTTATGCAGTAAACATTTTTTTGTCTGTTATGTGAGTGTTAATTAACTTTAGATCTACCTTTCAAGAAACGAAAAGGCATAACTGAAAGTTGTACTTTTCAAGAAACTTAAAGAAAAGAAAAACATATACATAATATTAAAATACAGGATAGTAAGTGATGTATACCACACAAATATCTCATTAAAATTATATGGGTGAAATATAATATTTTCAAACCATATATATGACAAATAATTCATATCTATAATATATACAGAATTCTGAAACTCAGCAGTAAACTTCAAACAGTCTAATTAGAAAACAAGCAGAAGTCACCAACAGATATTTCAAAGAAGAGGATATATTTAGGGAAATGTAAATAAAAACCGCTACATGGCAACACTACACACCCACCAGAATGGCTAGTCCAAAATATATAAGTAACTCAAACAAAGTGGTAAGAAAACAAATAATGTTATTTAAAAAATGATAAATAGCCTAAATAGACATCTCTCATAAGAAGAAATACAAATAGCTAATAAGTATATTAAAAAATGCTCAACATCATTAATCATCAGGGAAATGCTAAATAAAACCACAATGGATATTATCTCATACCTGTTAGAATGGAGATTATTTTAAAAATGACAGATAACAAGTGTTGGTGAGGTTGTGGAGAAAAGGGAACCCTTTTACCCTAAAAGTCGGAATGTAAATCAGCAAATCTATTATGGAAATTGTATGGAAGCTCCAAAAAACATTAAAAATAGAACTCTCACATAATCTAGCAATCCACTCTTGGGCATATAGCCAAAGGAAATCAGTATGTTTAAGAGATATATGTACTTCCCCGTATATTGTAGCATTGCTCACAATAGCCAAGAGGTGAAATCTATCTAAGTGTTCATTAATGGATAGATCAATGGATAAAAAAAAAAAGTGATACAAATACACAATGGAATACTCTTCAGCCCTAAAAACAAAGAGATCCTGTTGTTTGTGACAATATAGAAAGATAACACATGATCTTAGTTATATGCAGAATCTTAAATAGTCAAACTCATACATGCTAAGAGTAGAATTTTGGTTACCAGGCATTGAGGGTGAGGAATAATGTTGCCAAAGGATACAAAATTTCAGTTAGCCAGGAGGAGTAAATTCAAGAGAGCTATTGTGCAACATGGCAACTACAGTTAATTTATTGTATATTTGAAAATTGCTAAGAAAGCAGTTCAAATTTTCTCACCACACACACAAAATATGAGAGATAATAAATGTGTTAATCAGCTTGGTTCAGCCATTCTGCAATGTATACACATTTTAAAACACCATGTTGTGCATAATCATAATATATAATTTTTGTAAATGAAGAGAATTTTAAAAATAGCAATAATGCTGCATGCTAATGATGATGCAGAAAAACTGGATCACTCAGACATTTCTGGTGGAAACATTAAGTGGTATAGCCACTCTGGAAACAGTTTGGCAGTGTTACAAAGCTAAATATGCACTTATCATATCCCAGCAATTACACTCTTGTACATTTGTCTTAGAGAAATAAATATGTATGTTCACAGAAAAATCGGTACACAAATGTTCGTACCAGCATTATCGGTAATAGTCCCAAACTGAAAACAATCTAAATATTGTTCAATGCATGAATGGTTTAAAACAAAAACAAAAACAAAACTGGCCACAAGTGGTGGCTCATGCATGTAATCCCAGCAATTTGGGAAAGGCCGAGGTGGGCAGATCAATTGAGGTCAGGAGTTCAAGACCAGCCTGGTCAACATGGTGAAACCCCATCTCTACCAAAAATAAAAAAATTAGCTGGGTGTGGTGATGGGTGCCTGTAGTCCCAGCTGCTCAGGAGGCTGAGGCAGGAGAATTGCTTGAATCAAGAGGCAGAAGTTGCAGTGAGCCAAGATTGTGTCACTGCACTCCAGTCTGGGCGAAAGAATTTGAGATTCCATCTCAAAAACAAAACAAAACTGTAATCTATCAATGTCATTCAGCAATGAAAGGGAATAAATTGTTGATACATAGAACTAGGAGTCATCTCTAAGGATTGTACTGAGTAAAAAAAAAAATTCCAATCTCGAAAATTTACATACAATATGTTTCTATCTATATAACATTCATTAAATAAAATTATAGAGATGGTGAACAGATTAGTGGCTGCCAGAAGTAAGGAATTGGTGGGTCAAACTGGGTGTATAGATATAAAAAGGTAGCATGAGGGAACCTATGGTTAGTATGGAAGAGTTTTGTATCTTGTTAGTGATTATAGTTATATAAATCTGCAGGTGATAAAATTGCACAGAACTTAACACATACCCACGCATATACACATACACAACAAAAGAAACAAGTGAGTATAAAACTCTAAGAAAACTCTGCGGATTACACCAACTTTCTAGTTTTGATATTGTACTTTAGTTTTCCAAGATGTTACCATTGAATAGCACTGGGAAAAATTGGATGACAGAAAACTGCAACTGTCCTCTACAGGTTTGTTTTTGTTTTTGCTACTTCCTGAGAACCTCTAACTATTAAAAAAAAAAATGAACTAATCAATGAACTATATGGTTATTCAGAGAGAGGAAACTGAGGTAAAATCATGGAAATGAAAGGGAAAGAGACTTTAAGAACAAGAAAATTTGACTTGTACAACTTGCTTAGAGGGCTCCATGCTCAAGATAAAAGGAACATAAAGAATGCAAAAAGGAAAACAAAAACAAAAACAAAACAGCTGAATGTATAAATTAAAACGTATTCTATGTGGTATAGAACGTTTCTTCTTTCTTAAGAAAAGGTCTTGTTCTCTCACCCAGGCTGGAGTGTGGTGGCATCATCATGGCTCACTGTTGCCTTGATCTCCCTGGGATCTAGTGATCCTCCCATCTCAGCCTCCCACTCCAGCTGAGACTACAGGTGTGAGCCACTATGCCCAGCTAATTTTTTTTTATTTTTTGTAGAGATGGGGTCTCCCTATGTTGCTCAGTTTAAACATTTCTAAAATAGCTTTTGAAACAAAATCAAAACCAGAAAATATATTTCAATTACCAAGGAATTTTTCACAATTGATGAAATATAACTGCATAAAATCTTATGGTGATTTGGTTTCATTAATGTTTCTTATGTATTTACCACATTACCTTATACATACACTACAATCCATGAACTTGAACAACTAATAGTGATCTAAGATTGTATTATACTACAATGAAATAAAAGAAGTTTTAATGTAAAAAAAATAAAGAATGCATGTAGATGCAAGTGTTTAAAATACAGAGGTTACATGGAGCAGTTCTGTTGGAACCAGTTTAAGGTAAATGAAGTAGCAAGAGATAAGTTTGGAACTTAGGCCAGACTTAGACATTGCAGATGCTGCTATCACTAAGTAGGAATCTGATATCAATAAGTATGCAGCTGATAGTGATGGAAGGTTTTCGAGATGAGAAAGGAAATGATTGAAGCTGTGATTAATTGACTCAAGATAAAGTAAGCATAGAATTGTGTAAAGCCTATTTCAACAGATAAAAAAATGACATCATACAGAATCACAGTAATTTTGATGAAAATAAAATTTATCGTTTATGAGAACTGATTGGTTATGGGGTGCATAAAAAGGAGATTAACTTTGTGATTCTCAAGATGTATCTATAAGCAGATGAAGCTATCAATGAGCACAAAAGCTTCTTAGCACTGAAAATACAGTTTGCATTTGCTCTCCTATAAGTAAATAGTTTCTCCAGGTTCATATCATTTTACTTTTATTAGGGGTGGGCATTTACTGAACTGACATATGTAGATAGACATCATTATGATCTTGAAGGAAACAAAGTACCATCTTTTCATGTAAGAAAAGACAAAAGAGGAAATAAAAAATAAGTATAATTCTTGTAGCCCATGGTTCATGAGTACGTCACAGAAGAGTGGATATTTACTCACCTTCTATACAGCTGTATTCTATTAGAAAGTATATTAACATTTCTTTGTTAATTTTCTGAACATCTAACAAATGTGTGTATGGTGTTTAAGTGTTTATTTGACTGCTTTTGAAATCAGTCTAATATCAGCAAACGGAACAAGTGTGGTGGCTCACACCTGTAATCCCAGCACTTTGGGAGGCCTAGGCAGGTCAGGAGTTCGAGACCATTCTGGCCAACACGGTGAAACCCATCTCTACTGAAAATACAAAAATCAGCTGGGTGTGGCAGGGCATGTCTGTAATCCCAGCTACTCGGGAGGCTGAGGTAGGAGAATTGCTTGAACCAAGGAGACAAAGGTTGCAGTGAGCCAAGATCGGCCACTGCTCTCCAGCCTGGGCAACAGAGCGAGATTCCAGCTCAAAACAAAACAAAACAAAACAAAAAATCAAAGAAACAAAAAACAAAAACACAGCAAAACGTGCATTCTAAAATTCCATTATGTTCCTTTGTTGAGGGTGGAGGGAAAAGAATTATGCAGTTTTGAGAAGCAAATTTGTATGCCTTCTTTATTTAAGGTTCTTCAGGCAAAGAAAATTACATTCAAAATAATATGTAAAATATGTCTAGCAAACAGTTTTGAAGAACATTATATTAATACTTTTCCCCATAGCTCTTATACAAGGCCCATACTCAAACCCAGATCATTTCTTACTTTCCTTTATTATGGATCAATTGGATATAATCACTATGTTTTACATATTTTCACTTTTATTATTTTTAGAATAATTCATTAATTTTCCCAAAACTTTAGGGTGTACAAACAGGCTTTTGCAGACCGCTAATAAAAATCTATACACTATTTCTGAAAGCAACTACTTGAGAATAAATTGTGAAAATCAAAGCAAAATATAATTTTTGCCCAATTGAAAGTACAGTTAAAATAAATAAAAATGCTTTCATGAAATCAGTACTATATATGATATATGTAGGTAAAAGTCTGCTGTATTTTTTTTCATGAAAAATTGGCCAGTTCTCATACACTAAAAAAAAGTCACATATACAGTTATGTGACTCAGAAAAGTCACACATACTATTATAGTTTTTCCCTAGTTTATGATACATTATCACATTCAGTGCATAATTTTTTTCTCTTTTTAAATTATGTATTTCTTTTTATTTCCAAATCCCTCTTTCATTTCTCTCCATCTGTAGATAATCATTCTAATACAGGTAATGTGCATTCTTTAGTAGCCTGTTTTTATACAGTGGGCATTCTGTTTTGATGTATTTTAGTTTATATAATAATATTTTGTAAACTGTTCTGTGCATTACTCTTTTCATTTCTTAGCACTATATTTAAGATCTGTCTTATTTACTCTGTGTAATTCTGGTTTGCTACATATAATCCCTATAGAGTATAGCACTGTGTGGGTATGCACTACCACAGCATGTCTGTCCACTACCCCAGAAAGGGAAGAAGAAAAATATCCCCCTCCCTGGTCCTGACAGATTAATGAACATCCTTATACATGTTTCTTTATAATCCTGTACCTGCACCTCAAAAACAACTGTTAGGTAAAGTCATGTGTATGCGTAATTTAACTAAGAGCTTCCAGCTTCCTCTCTGAAGCAAGTATACCAGTCTACCATGCAACTATCAGGACACTGTGTTGTACATCTACGTATTTCCTTTAATAGGGACATTATCCAGCATTTACTTATTAGGCCTGCTATAATGTGATGACTCGTTGTTATTTTATTTATGTTTCTATCCCATAATGAATTGGACTTTCTCTTTACATCTTGTTCTGCTTTTAGGTTTATGCCTGTGCATATTTATTAACAGATTCCATTTGACTTTGCCAGTTTGTGTATTTTTCTTACACAAACTGATTTGTAGGAGTTCCTGCTCTCTTTTTCTTTTCTCTTGTTAACCCTCTAGGAACACATTTCACAAATCATAATGAAAACTGTACACAACTGTACCATACTACAGTTTGTGAAATGTGTTTCTAGAGGCTTGACAAGAGAAACCAAAAGAGAGCAGGAACTAATAAACAACTTATATTAGAATCAATTTAGAGCTCTATTAAAACTCTCCTTTCTGGTCCCCGCACCCCAAATTCTATATTTTAATAGTTCACTGAGTGTATCTTATGAAAACTAAATTATGAGATCCAACGAAGTTTGTATTATTTCACAAATAATAACTTACTGCTATGAGACAGTGGAAGAAAAATGGTATGAATGCAAGATGTTAAGCCATATAAAGATTAAGCTGGTTTGTAATCTAACATGATATATAAATTAACATTTCCATAAAATTAGGCTACTATTCTTTTATGTTTATATATTGTAAAAGATACACAATGTAATAATATTTATAAATTTCACTAACAAAAATTTTAAAACATTGAAAATGTAAAATGAAGTTAAGATTCACATGTTAATAGTTTGCATTTAGACACTGGATTGATGTATTTTCTGTGTACCTGGAACTGATACTTATAGAATCATGAAATTATAAATTGCATGTCTTTTTGGCACCCAGTAGAAAGGTAATAGAGGTTGTAGAGTATAAATAACAGCTGACATTTAATAAGGAATATCCCTAATAACAAATGACATTTTTGGCACTTTGCATAGTTGATTTGAAACAACAAACACTAATATATACAAGGATTTTGAAGTTATAACTCAGATATCAAACATTTTTATGTGAATTAAACTTATGAGGATGCTACAGACATTATTTGTACTCAAAGTTATAATCTATATTTATAAAAAATTGATTTTTTCTCTTTGATTCTGTAAGAAAAATAACTTCAAGGATGTTGTTGCTGTAACTTTAGTAAACTCAACTGGTATAGAAAATCGCATATTTTAAAAACTTGAGAACATAGCTAAAGATATTTCCTCATTACAAAAATTTATTTTACAAAGAAAGCTAATATTTTTCTATTATATTTAAAACACAATGTAGGATCTCGATATACCCGAATATACTCCATCCTAAGTATTGATCTTAAACTTTTAAATGCCTATACTTTGCCTTTAACATCTAAATTCACAATCAACCTGTGATTGGTGTACTAGACTTTCCAACCTCCAGAAAAGTGAGAAATCAACCTCTGTTGTTTACAAATAACCCGGTCTGTGGTATTTTCTTATAGTACCACCAATGCACTGAGGTACCACATATTTTACAATACTTCCATCAAAACTGTGATATTACTTTTTTTAATACCTAAAGAAAAAAGATATAAATGTCATCTATGTAGAAAGTGAAACCATCGAAAAGGTGTAAACCTCTGTTCTGCTTGTTTTCATTGTCTAATTGTTGATGGACTACGGAAGCTTAAATAGACCAAGTTAAATTTCCTAACACTTTCCATCATGGTGTTTATTATTAAATAGATGTACTTTGTGGGAAAGAATAGTTATAAAATATTAGTTACCAATGTAACATTTACCAGCAAGTTTAGAATGTTACCAAAAGAAATACATTCATAAACATTTTACTGCATGTAAATATGGCAGCATGCTTTTGAGGGCCTGGCTTTCAACTGAGAATACATGTTACTTCATTTCTATTTGTTGGGAACAATAATATATTAGACTCATACTCCAAACCAGTTTATACAAATGCAATCCATCCTTAAGAAGTTTTATATATGAAAATGTAAGGTTTGGTAGTAGAATTAAATTGAAAACAGCCGAGAAAATTAATTTAGAACATATGGATTGAACATAATGAGTAAGAAATAAATACGGCCGGGCACGGTGGCTCACATCTATAATCCCAGCACTTTGGGAGGCCGAGGTGGTAGATCATGAGGTCAAGAGATCAAGACCATCTTGGTCAACATGGTGAAACCCCATCTCTACTAAAAATACAAAAAAAAAAAATAGCTGGGCATTGTGGTGCACGCCTGTAGTCCCAGCTACTTGGGAGGCTGAGGCAGGAGAATGGCTTCAACCCAGGAGGCAGAGGTTGCGGTGAGCCAAGATCAAGGCATTGCACTCCAGCCTGGATAACAAGAGCGAAACTCTGTCTCAAAAAAAAAAAAGAAAGAAAGAAGTACAACAGACCTGGAAATACAAGATACACCGAATAGCCTTGGATAAATGGGTGGATCTAGAAAAATATGATGTTTAGGACATTTTTACATAGATTCTTGCTTCGATACTGTCTTCCACAAACACAAAATGTATGGATGATGTTATTAAAATTAATAATCTATAATATTGCCATGCAAAAATAACTAAAATATTAAAATGAATATCTAGATATTTCAAATTTCTTTTACTAAAAAAATCACATTATTTATATTAAGAAGATTTTTTCTTTTTTAGTAGTTTGGGATAATAATGTGATATACTTATGTGTTGCTCTAAATTTGGTTTTTCCTAAAGCAGATATTGAAACAAGGACTGGGTAAAAGTAGCTTATCTATACTGTAATTTAAGGGTGTGCAGTTAAAGAGAAGTAAATGTGAAACAGGGAATGGAGAAGAGCCAAGAACATGTATTAATGAGCAGAATGTCATTGTGATAAACAGGGATCAAACACACTGGGAACCTAAGTGACTATCTGTAACATACCTCCGAACTGCCCTACAAAAGCATGGATGAGGATGTGGTGAGGTTTGCCCCAGGGACAGTTACTTCTTCACTCTTTTAGGCTTCAACAATCTCCTGCAGTACCGGAGAAAGCCCTCTCCCAAATTTCTAGCAGAGAAGTTGAGCCATTCAGGCATTTGTATAGGAAGCTATCAGTATACTGAAACGGTCTATCACAACTTCAGTTTATACAAATGGACCAGGGAGATATCAGACAGATCTGCTACAATTGATGGCTATGAATTCACATTTTAGATCTGTGTAGTGTCACCAACTGTCAAAAATACTCTATCTTTCCTCTTCATGTAAATGGTTTAACTTAATTATGTCACCTACAAAACCTGTGATAAATTGATTAAGCGTGTGGATATTTTTCATCACTGTGTGGGCAAAAAGTCAAAAAGAATCTGACCAGTCAATACTGCTCTGTGAGCCCTGGGTGCCAGAAACTTTTAAATTTTCCCCTCAAAAAAGGTAAAGAAGAAATTGAATAAAAGTAAATTTTTTGCTCCTAATTCTTTCTGTGTTATAAGTGTCTAGCACATCATTTGCCAGGAATCAACTTTGTGTTAGAAAACCTGATTCTTTTCACGAAGGAAGTCAGAAAACTCAATGTTGAATTTCTCAACTATATTTTCTTAAATTCAATTTAAAAATTCTTGGGGTTAAGTTTTATTGTAACAGAATGGTCAGAATTCTATTTAAAAAATAGAAATAGTTGTAACATTTTGCAGTAGAGTAAGAAGGCATATAGGAGTAAAATGTAAAACAGGTGTATCTGTTATTCAGCTTAAACTTCAAAAACACTCATAAATATGTTAAAATGAGAGAATGTCTGTGTTGAGAAGATTGACAGGTACTCTCTAAACTACGGAATTACTTGCTTTCTTCAAATTCAACAGGAAAAGCAGAATGTTCATCAAAAGCAAGTAAGAAACTTCACGCACAAATTCTCAGTCATTCTAATGAAAATTTTGTGTTTAACTCCCCAAGCTCTCAATAAGTACATCTTTTAAGAAGATGTTTTAATCTATTTAATTGTTTTTGAAGTTTGATATTTCTTCTTTGAAAATGACTTTGCCAGTAAGTTGTTTTTATTTATTCTGAAGAAGCAGAGCATAGCCATTTTATTCACATTTTAAGCAAATGTCTTTAAAGAAAAACATCAAGAAAAGCAAATATTATTATAGCAAAACAATTAGAATGCTGAAAATCCAACAAAATATAATGAAGTTGTTACTAGCAAGTATATGTTTGTGTTTAGCTCAATATTAACATATTCTTGTCACTACAAACATCAAAATAGTATGCTTTGTTTTCTTTCATTTTGTAGAATTTTTGTGCTTTGGAGTCTTAATGCCTTCATAAAAGAAGGAAAAATTCAGAATTGACATATATTAGACTCACTTTTTTGGCCCCATGGGGGAAAAATATTACGAATTTCAGATTTATCATAAAATTCATAAAATTAAAATCTCTACACAGAATGTCTTATGCCTAACTATGCATGTTTGGCTAAAAGAGAAGAAAATGATCAAAGATATGCTAGAACAAAATTCTCAAAAATAAAATGGTATGGGTTCCCATATTTCAAAGGCCACTGGTTACCAGCACAATGGTGAGAATAAAAATTGTACCACAACATTAGAAAAATGAATAATACCATCTTATTAAGTTAAACATCCATCCACTCCTAGGTAATTGTGCAATAGAAAGGGAAATATATGTCTGCACAAAGATATGTTTGTAAATGTTCACGGCAACTATATTCAAAATAACAAATATCCAAAACTACCCTAATATTGTGAAATATATATTTGATGTTCTTCCCTGTTTCCTGGCATACAACTCCTAAAATCCTTGGAATCTCCAAAGGGCTTTTTGTATCCAAATGTTAACTGACAGATTCAGAATGTAGCTTCTCAGGAGAGAGACAAAGGTAGTAATCTTAGAGGGTTACAACTCAGCCGGGGCTGAAAGCCAAGTTGTTCACCAATGACCAGTAGTTTAAATAATAATGTCTACTTAATGAAGTCTCCATAAAAACCCAAGAGAACAGGGTTTTGAGAGGCTCTGGATAGTTGAGCCAGTGGGAGTTCTTGGAGAGTGATAAGTCTGGTGAGCGGGTTGGGGGTTGGGGGGAAGTAGATGAAAGCTATGTACCACTTCTCAGATGACTTTCTCTATGCATCTCTTTATCTGTTATCTTTTGTAATAATCTCTTAAATATTAACTGCATCCCCAAGTTCTGTGAGCCACTCCAGCAAATTAGTCAAACTTGAAGAGACAATCATGGGAATCTGAACTTGAAGCTGGTGGTAAGAAGTTCCAGGGGCCTCGATTTGCAACTGGTGGAAAAGAGGGAGCAGTTTTGTAAGATTGAGCCATCAATGTGTTGCGTCTGGATCCAGATCCCAAGAGAGGGTTTTTGGATCTCAGGCACGAAAGAATTCAGGGAGAGTCCATAGAATAAAGCGAAGGCATGTTTATTAGGAAAGTAAAAGAATAAAAAAATGGCTACTCCATAGATAGAGAAGCCCCAAGGGCTGCCGGTTGCCCATTTTTACGGTTGTTTCTTAATAATATGCTAAAGAAGGGGTGGATTATTCATGCCTCTTTTTGTAGAACAGATAGGTCTAAATGTCAGCTTCCTGATGTTGCCATGGCATTTGTAAATATTATGTCACTGGTGGAAGTGTGGTAGTGAGGGTGACCAGAGGTCAGTCTCATTGACATCTTGGTTGTGGTGGGTTTTGGCTGGCTTCTTTACTGCAACCTATTTTTATCAGCAACATCTTTATGACCTGTATCTTATGCTGACCTCCTGTCTCATCTTGTGATTTAGAATGCCTTAACTGCCTGTGAATGCAGCCCAGTAGGTCTCAGCCTCATTTTACCCAGCTCCTCTTCAAGATAGAGTTACTCTGGTTCAAACACCTCTAATAAAAGTGCAGGATGTGACGCTATCTCTGGGTAGACAGTGTCACAATTGAATTGAAGGACACTTAGTTGGGTCCACTGCAGCATAGACTGCTTGCTTAGTGGTGGAGAGAACCACCACCCACATTTGGTCACAGAGTTGATTATTGTTGATTATTGTTGTGGTGTGAGAACAGAGAAAAAACACAGTTTGAGTGTTTTTCCCAAACATACCCAAAGACACATCAACTAAAATGTATAAGCAAATTATGGTATCTTCATAAAATGTAATACTATTCAGCAACAAGAAATAAAGTACTGATAATACAACAAAATGGATGAATCTCAAAAGTCGTATGCTAAGTTAAAGAAGAAAGACACGAAAGACTGTGTGCTTATATAAATTCTAGAAATGTCTAAACTTCCCAGCACTCTGGGAGGCCAAGATAGGTGGGTTATGAGGTTAGGAGTTCAAAACCAGCCTGGCCAAGATGGTGAATCCCCATCCCTACTGAAAATACACAAATTAGCCGGCTGCATTAGCAGGCGCCTGTAATCCCAGCTATGCCAGAGACTGAGGCAAGAGAATTGCTTCAACCCGGGGGGTGGAGGTTGCAGTTAGCTGAGATCATGCCACTGCACTCCAGCCTGGGTGACAGAGTGAGACTCTGTTTAAAAAAAAGAAAAGTCTGAACTATGCATGACTGAAATATTCTGTTGATTGCAGTGGTAGTAACATGAACTTATACATTTCCCAAATCTCATAAATTATTAAATTAAAAGTAGAGAATTTTACTAAATACATATTTCACCTCAAAAAAGTGAGTATGCACCAAGACATATCACTATGCAATCTTAGAATTCTAGAAACAAAGAGAAAATGTTAAAAAACTTCTGGAAGAAAAAACAAAATAAACGGGAGCCATACAAAGAAGTGGATAAACAGGAATTTAGAATGCAATGAAGCAGTAAGTTTTCTACACTGAATTTTGTAATTGAATGATTTATCAATATGAATATAAAATAAATTTGCTTCCTGGTTTGCAAAGAGCAAAAACAATCAAGGACAACAACAAAGAAATAAAAAGTTCCTATTCACTTTTTTTTTTCAAAAAGATTCTGGCCAATATACTGCAATAAAATAGATTGAGTATACAGGAATATACTCAAATGTGTAAAGCAAGGAGGAGATGAATCAAATATTTAGAGGTGGAAAGGGGATTTCCCAAGATGATAATGAAGGAATTCCAGTCAGGGAAAGTACCACTTAAGGTAGGGCAAGTGGTTTTGAAAAACTGCCTTAATAGGAAGTCATTGAAATTTTCAAGAAACTCAATGAAATTCTTTCCATTTTCAGCTGCAGCTGCAAGAAGGCTGGTTTTATGGACACTACTGTTTTTTTCACAAGACCCAATCATCTGGCTACAACAACCTCCTTCAGTAAAATCTTTACCTTTTCTTCTTCCTTTTAAATCTACAGTAGTATCTCTCACTAGCTGACTCTAACTTAAAACTGTAAGAGTAAATGTATGTCGGGAATTGTAGGTGCTACATTCTCTTCAAACTGCAGAAGAAAATGTTGAAGGGTGGGTGGTCATGCCAAGTTCATAATGTTACTGCACTAATATCTTCCAGGAAAAAATAATATAATGAAAATTCCGTTATATGGAAACAGTTAGAAGACTTAGTAGAAAATTTATCCATCGAGCTTCTAGAAAACTAAGAAAATGAAAACATTAATAATTAACCCCCAAAAAAGTAAAACTTCCCCAAGAAATAAAAAAAAAAAAGATAGTGTACTACAAGGCTTGGCTTAATTTTTATGTCGATACATAAATGTTAAATTATGAAAATCAAAAATATATTTATAACTATACTTGAACAATGGGGAGGAAAATTATTATTTGTATGTTGGTTGGGGGTGGCAGCAAGATGATACTCAAGTATTTATCTTTTATTATACATGCTAATAAATGATATGCAACATTGGAACAAAAATAAGTTCCACTGGTGCAAGACTACAGCAGTTTCCTTGCCACTATTTATCAACAGCCAAGCCATCTGCAAGGTGGTCTGGATCTCAGTCCCAGGAGGAGTCTTTATTTGGGTGCTTCATCTACTGCCTCTTTTGTCTAGTTTTTTTTTTGTGTTGTCTTTGTCAATCCTCCATTAATCTAATCTCAAATTATAGATATTAATTCATTATACTAGTTTCTCCGTGATGTTCAAATTACTTTTTGTGTTTTGACTTCCTACTATTCCTAACCCATGCAAACTGTAAAATTACTTCCTTAAAACATCATAAATATACAACATGGAATATCAGGTTTTAAACCACGTCAAATTTAAGGCTCTCCAACCACATGAATGGAACCCTTCTCTGTTTTGGGATTCAGGAAAAGCCAATCAACATTAATAGCAACATAAACCTTAAATCTGATAAGAAATTACAGAGGTATTCAAATTATCATAAGAACAGTTAAGATGGCAGGGTTGGGTGAGGGGCTTGTCTGGGGAAGCTCCGCTGGGCCATCAGGGACAATGGCGAATGCAGGCAGGGGTGGGAGACTATCAGGAAGCAAGCAAGGCTTCAGACCTTCAGGCTCAGGCTTGCATTTGGAGACCTGGCAGTAAGATTGTCTGAGCCCACAGAATATAGTGCAAAATTGGAATGCTAGTCAGGACAAATTCTTCACTTCATAGCCCTTTGTGGAACAGTTATTGGGGCTTATGGCAAAAGACTATAAGCACTTCTTAAGGACAATTACTGGACTAAAGAATTTCCTGAGGGACACTTACTGCCTTGTTATGAAATGTTAACTGAAGCTACCCCTATGCTAATGGAAATAATGGTGCCCCAAAGAGTTCTATAATAAAATAAAAAATATTTTACATAGAATCTTACTACCTAGGGATACAAGAAGGAAATTCTCATGAGTAGGGAGTGTCCATTTTGCCTAGAAGTAACTCTAACTATGTGGGGAGCAGCTAGATTCTACAGTGCCCAACAAACAGCTCTCATCTAATAAGAGCTACTAGCTTGTGGATGGCAGTTCCGAGGTGAACAAATAGCATCTTGTTTGGAAGGGTGCTGTTCCAAGGAAACTTCTAGAAAAATCTTTTTTTTTTCCAGTTATTTATAGCTTAGAGCAGTTGGATGAAGTGTGTTTTTGTGAGCAAATTTACCTTTCTCTCTGAATTCTCCAAAATTCAGAAACTGTATTCTGATTTCATGAAAATATAGTTATTTACATAAGTTTAGTAAGAGTCTTTTCTTTTAAAACAGGACAATTGGAGACACTGGTTACTTTACCAAGGCTTTAAGTAGAATAACATATTTTTAAGTAAAGTTTCAGGAAAGTCAACTTAAAAGGAGCCTATATGGCAATTAATTCTTGCTGCAATTTATGCAAATAATCAGGCAACATATAATAAACCTAACACTTATTTGGCACACAAATTTGTCTTACTATAATTTCTCTTCACTAGGAAAGGAAGACTAAAGAGCGGAAGAAATTGTTTCAGGTAAAACTACAACACTTTTTACTAGATTTCAGCCCTGACTTTTGTTTTTGCGTACAGATTGGATCATAAATTATTTCTTGGCTACAATAATCCTCTAAAGAGTTACAGATTATAATGTTTCTTTATATTTTTAGTTTGTGCCCTAATAGAATAGGTTCCTTTTTCTGTTCTGACACATACTGTCTTTTATTTGTCAAAATATTAACCTTATTTATCTTTCCTTGTTTTACTTCCCAGGAAATTGGAATCATGGTATTCTGAAGATTACAGATGCAAATTTTCCTCATTGGGCATCCCACTGGACCTGATCTGGTTTTCATTGCAAACACCCTCCTGTTTAAGGCTATAGAAGCCCCCTCTCTTTAGGCCCAGGGAGTATCTTGGAAGAGGTGGGCACATAAGATTTTAAGGGTGGGTTTTGAGGGATAGAAGTAGGTCAAGGTCAGACACTCCAAATCAAAGATAGGTACAAATACACCTAAATGACAAGTAAAACAAAGGATTTTGTTTTCTAAGCTGTTATGTGACACCTTTTCATCCACCTCAACTATAAGAAATTTCCTGCTTCCAGTAGAATTAAGAGAAAATAATTACTAAGAGGATAAAGATAGCTCGTGACCCAGCCTCCTGAGTATAATACTCCCAGTTATGAGTTGTGCAGATAGATACGTACTGAAAAATGTATTTTTCAGAACAATGCTATGCTTTATATAGTGAATTGCTATATGTCTGTAACTAAAACCAAGATTGCAGTAGCTCAACCCACAGAAGTTAAACGAGTCAGTTTTGTAACCTCGCCTTTGGCTTTTTGTTGGTTGGCTTTTATTTAAAAACAGTAAAAAATTAATGATATGCCTGTCCATATTCATTCCTGTCTGGCCTAGAACATTTAATTGGCTATAAGTCTTTTGCTCTAAATCACTCTGCCACAGAGTGTCCCACTGAGGGACAGGATGGACCTGAGGCAGACAGCCTTGCAGCCCTGCTAATGCTATGGAACAAAATAAATACTTGGTGTGGCCATTGATGCTGTCTCTGGCAAACCTTGGCCAGAAGGGGGAGAATGTAAACAAAATAAAATACTAAGGCCTCCAACGATCTGAATGGCTTTATCACATGTGAATCCTTCACCTTGGCAAAATAAACTTTTTTTTTTTTTTTGCAGTGGCGCGATCTTGGCTTACTGCAACCTCTGCCTCCCAGGGTCAAGCAATTCTCCTGCCTCAGCCTCCCGAGTAGCTGGGACTACAGACATGCAGCCACCATGCCGAGCTAATTTTTTAAATATTTTCAGTAGAAACATTTCACCATGTTGGCCAGGATGGTCTCGATCTCTGACCTCCTGATCCACCTGGCTTGGCCTCCCAAGGTTCTGAGATGACAGGCATAAGCCCACAGCACCCGTCCAAATAAGCTTTCTAAATTGAGTGAAACCTGTCTCAAATACTTTTGGGTTCACAGGTTGAATAAACATTTTAAAAAATCAAATTCAAGTGGCATAATGTTTTTCTGAAATCTGAATGCTTAAACAAGAATAGCAGAGTTTAGAGGATATTTGTAATTGTGTCTCAAAAATATTTGAGAAACATGTTATGTTGGGATAAAAGAGTACCTTAAAGTAATATCTGCTTGTTGTAGTATTGTGTAATGTCGCATAAAGAGGCATAAACACTTACTATTTCATTTGCTAAGTACAGAGAGTAATAATAATAATAATTTTTTCAAGATTCTTTTTTTTTAATTGACTTATAATATCAGATATTATGATGTGTTGGCTTTCCTTTATAGCTTATAAAATAAATTTTGAAAAGTATAACCAGTACATAGTTAAGATCTCTTTGAAGCTATCTTGTTGCAACAAAATTTTCTATTGCACTCCTTATTTGATACTTTTACTACTCAAAATCTTTTACTACTTAAAGCTTGATATTCTTCCCTGGTGTATTCAAGGACTCCTCCTGTTGATTTAATCAGTTAATTGTTTTTTTTTCTTTTTCTTTTGCAATTTAAATGTTTGTCTCACCTTCATGGCTTATTTCACTTACTAAGGAAGAGAAGAAAAATTAGAAGACAATAAAAACAAATATTTTCAACTTCAAAATTGCATGTATTTATGACTATATTATTTTACAAGAATTCATAATTACTTATGTCCTTGTAGAATTATAAACAAGGATTACAATAGCTTGTATATGATTAACACACTAATTGAAATAAGAAAAATGTTACTGAAATCTGCTATTAAATTTTTTAATTAGTGAAAAATCCATGTATAATATTTATATATGTATGTTAATATTATTTGGAACAGATAATGTTGGTCCATGCCTTAATGCATATTTGATGTTTTATCTGATTTATTTGGTTAAAATTAATCATTTAATTAAAAATTTAGAAGTTCTATTTAAAATAAACTTGCTGTGGAAGTAAATTAGGATGGTTTATATATAGGTAAGAAAACAGAATTAAAGAAGAGAAAAATTAAGCAGCTAAAGCCAACTAATACCATAGTTGGTTAAAGAGGTCAGAAAAGAAAAAAGTATTTGTTAATTCATTTATTTACTTGAGACAAGGGCCCACTCTGACACCTAGGCTAGAGTGCAGTAGTGTGATTATAGCTCACAGCAATCTATAACTTCTGGGCTCAACTGATCCTCCCACCTCAGCCTTCTGAGTGGCTAGGACTATAGGCACATGTCACCATGCCTGCTAATTTTGCAATTTTTTTATATAAATGGCATCTTGCTTTAATGCCAAGGCTGATCTTAAACTTGTAGGCTTAAGTGATCCTTCAGTCTTGGCCTCCCAAAGTGCTAGAATTAGAGGTGGGAGCCACTACACCCACCTCGTTTGCTCAATTTAATATCAATTAATGACAAACAAAACAAAACACACAGCCCAATTCATTTTCCTATTTGTCTGGTGCTCATTTTCCTATGTAACAAAAGTCTAGTAGGTATAGAAAATGTGCTAATATGGAAAATAAAATGATTTTAAAAAATAATTAATGTCTTGGAAGCCAAGAAAAAACAAAAGCATATAAAAGAACCTGCAGAAAAAAAGAAAATAAAAAGCAAAATGATAGATTGAACTTCAACATTATAGAAAAGTAAACTAATTATAAATGTGCCACAAACTCCAAATAAAAGACAGCAATTGATAGAATTAATAAACAACCAAAGACAATCTATATACTGACCTCAAGAAAGTAATTTTACTTGTAAACAGGTCAAAAGTTAAAAGATAGTTTCATCATATTTTTTTTTCAAGTTAAGAAGTAGAAAAGACCATACCTTGAAATTGTTATCTATAAAAATCTTATGTGTCTATATCAATACCAAAAAATTGAGATTTCAAAACAAATTATGTTCCCTCGGACAAAGAAGGATTTTTTTAATGATAAAGAGACTATCTCATCAAAATGACAGAATAATCTTAAATGTATACATGCTTAATAACAGAGCTTTGAAATACATAAAGCAAAAAGCAAAATAATTAAAAGAAGAAATAGATAAATTCACACTATAAGAGAGATTTCAACACACATCTGCTGTTCATTTATATAACATTTATAGGGAAGACAAATATGAATATAGAAGATTTATATTCCATGTTAACCATTTTTTTAAATTACATTTATAGAACATTCTACTTCAAAACAGAAGAGCATTTTTTTTCCAGATGGAAATGAAATATTCATTAAGATGTATATATGATTTAATTAGTTTAAAAAGAATAAAATCCTCTGGCTTTGTTATTACTATGGAATACAGTCAGAAATAAGAAAAATAGGCATCTAAAAAATTCCTAACATTGAAAACTTTTTTGGAGTGACTTCCGCTTCTGGGAAGATGGAGTAGAAATGCTTTTCCCTATTCCTCTCACTAAACATAGCTAAAACCTTGTAGATTATACATAAAATAAAAAGACCTATATAGGTGTAATGTAACCAAGACAGCAGACCTGTGAGGGACCTCAGGAACAAAAAGCAACACAATGATGAGTTTCCTGAGCTTTGTTTTTGTCTCATATATACAAGACTTGGAGCTGAATAAGCTGTCTGCCTTTTCAGACAAGAATCCTGAGTGGGTACAGATAAAATGGGTACAATGCCAATGGGTACAGACCAAAAATCTCCAGTAAATGGCTGTTTTCTCTAGCCAAAGGACTAGGAGAAAATCATCCTAGCTAGAGAGAAAATTTTTACATAATAACCACTCTACTCTAGGCAAACACCAAAAAACAAAACAAGAAACCATCCACAAAAATTGTGACCCCATCCCAAATTGAGTCAGCAAAGGCTGAGCTGGAAATCTTGATGTTCACAGTCACAAGTTTGTTAAAAGATAACTGCTGTCCTGATGGTAGCAGAGAAAGTCAAATAGGAAACCGATATTTACATCACCATCAGCCTGTAACAAGTCCTTTGTCCAGCAATATCAGTGAAAACCACATGAAGAATATGGGCTTTCACCCCACCCATCAGTAATGTAGTGCCCTCCTCCTCCATGGCTGGGTAGCATCAGAGAAAGCCTACTGGAGAATCAGGAATTTCCTCATTATCCAGTGATTAAAAAACCAATCTCACCATAATGTTAGTAGAGTTCATGTTGTAATATTGGGGTTCAGGGTGCCCTCAGCTCCCCTGAGAGGATGTTCTCCAGGTTCTTGGCCTCCTGCCCTCTCAAGAATGAGGGAGGGGACCATGGCACAGTGTGCAGTAAATGCCGGACTCAAAAGTGTTTGTAGAAATTGATTTATTTAGAGAGAGAAAATCATAAGGAGAGAGAAAAAAACAGCTAACTCTTACACTGAGTGAGAGAATCCAGGAAGATGGAATCCAGGAGAGGAAAGCAGCTTCCACACTGAGTGGAAGGGAATAGAGAGACATGGAGTTTAGGAGGGGAAGACAGGCTTCCACGAGAGAGTGTGGAAGGGGACCCCAAAGGGGAAATCCAGGAGAGAGAAAGATGGCTTCCACGAGAGAGTGTGGAAGGGGCCCCCAGAGGGGAAATCCAGGAGAGAGAAAGATGGCTTCCACGAGAGTGTTCGTGGAAGAAGACACAAACATGGAGTCCGAAGGGGTGTGGAAGAACGGGACTTTTAATCTGGGAGGAACCCTCACCTTCTCCAAGATCCCTGGCCAATGAAAGGAGTTCCTTAGGACTTCCGCTGGGGTGATTGACTCTTACTTTCTTCCCCTATCCATGAAATTCAAACATAAACCGTTAAATCTCCTGGATGGAGAGAGATGAGAGGGGGGCATGGCACTGGGAAATCTTGCTCTTAAAACTCCGCCCCCTTGTGGACCCTGGAAAGAGAACACCTTCCCTCATTCCTTCCCTCTGAACAGGAAAGCCCAACTTCTGTTGGAACACGGGTGTCGGTCCTCTTTAACTACTTCCTGCTGAAATGGGGCGTAGAAGGGACCCTGCAGTTGAGGTTTCCTCCAGAGGGGAGGCTTTCAGAGTGCAGGTTGATCTAGAGGTCCACAACAGAACTCACGAGCCAAGGATATCCAGGGTTCCAGTGGCAGGATTACTTATGACCTTATGGTTTGGTTTACAAAATAGCAGCATTTTTCCTAGAAAGAGGTAGGCTCCCTTCCCACTATGAAAAGGATACTTGTAGTTTGAGAGATAGCAAAGTTGAGGGTTACAGTCCTATTAATGACAGGATATAACTTAGACATGAGTGGTTACTTCCCTGAGGATCTTGTTGGAAAAGCAGATGTAGATTTTCTAATGGCTCACAGGGATATGAAGGGTTGTCTCCTGGAACTTCAGGCTGTGGAGTGGAGAGTCTGTGACTTTCCTCAGGGGGTATCGACGGCTTCAGCAGAGTTTGATGAATCTATGAGTCTATTCCCACTACCTTAACTGCTGTTAGAGTGGACAGAATGACCTAAAATGGTCCTTCCCTGGATGGGCTTAGAGAGGGACAGTCTGAGAGGAGAAAATTAACAAGCACCAAGTCTCCAGGGCAGGAGAGAAATATTGAGAAGGCCATGCAGTGTCCAGGAGAAGACTGACTTCCTGGACCTCTATGGTCAGCTTTATCCAGGGCTCTGTGAGGGTGACGGCTCGTGCTGGTACTTGCTCCAGGAACCCTCAGTCCTGCCATTGGGTCATCTCATCAGTCACCTCAGGCCCTGGGAACCTTCGTTCCCTGGGACAGTGTGCTTTCCAGTGATTACCTTGGCACAGTGGGCATGGATGAAATGGTGGTCCATTCTCTGGGGACAATTTCTTACAAAGTATCCCTTCAGATCGCACTGGTAACAAGTTCTGCCAGACTGACGGCTAACCCAACCCTTTCCCTCCTTTGAGCCCCTGGGGTCTGCTTGCCTGAAAGCCATGACTAAGGCTGATGTCTCCTGTTCCTTTCAGCCCGTTCCCTCTGGTCTCTATTACAAAACACCGAGGTTGCCTGTTTCAGTAATGATTCTAGACTCTGTTCTGGTTCCAAAACCAGCTTCTGAAGCTTCCTTCTGATATCTGCTCCTGTCTAATAGACTTGTCCTTTACTATTAACTGATTCTCAATGGAGTCTGGTGACAAGGCCTTGTACTTTCTTAAAGCCTCCTACAATCCCTCAAGGAAAGCTGTTCGGTTCTCTTCCCTTCCCTTTGGTGGCTAGATTTTCCAGTCGGTAGAGGGTATTTTGGCCACTCTATTTGGCAGAGAAAAATGAGCCACTACTTCCTTAAAGACTGTGTGCTAAATTGGTCCCAATTTTCCAGTATACATTTTGATGGAGACTTGAGTTTGGGAATAGAAGCACCCATCTGAAATTGAACACAATGGATGCCTGCACCCTCAGTTAAAGAAATTACAACCGCTTTGACCTCAGGCGTCCCCCAGGTAAAATGGGTACTGAAATGAAACGTCTTTCAGTCAGTACCCCAAAAGTTTGTGTGCCCAAAATGCGTGATCCATCTTATCAGCGGGCCTCCCTTGTGCTGGATTCCAATCACAACCTACCAGTGTCATAGGACCACTCACTGCCTGCATGACCTCCAGTGACTATCATAGAGGCATGGAACGAGAGGAGCTATTGGGGTGGGTAGTCACGTACCAAGGAGCCCCAATAAGGCCAGTGAGGCTCAGGAGATCAGTAACAATACTTCACAGCCAAAGTCCAATTTACACAAGCCAGATTATAAAACTGCCCCAGAATGGTAAAATTCCAAGGAGGGGCCATTAGAGCACCCAGCTCAAAGAAGGCAGGCTGGGTGTGGCTGAGGCTGGAATAATACTCTCAGGACCGGGGCCTTCTCTCCCCTAACCCATTTTCCATTGTAGGAAAATGCTCTTAAGGTTGTGAGACCCGCCATTGACTATTTGGGGCCTGGAACCGGTTTAACTATGATCTTCCAGATGGAAAAGTTCTGCCAGAGAGAGAGCCAATCCTAAGCAAGACAAATTATACATCAAACACAGTCCCATAGCCTTCAGCTTCTGAATTTCCCTAAAAGTTCTCACCAACTCAAGATTGGCTCCACCAGGAACTTAAACCAGCACCCTTGCAGTTGCAGGCCCTATACCTTAACCAGCTGTGCAAACAGGCCACTTACTTGAATGGAAGGCAGAAAGCTTTCTTAAGGCGTATTTTGAATGAGACTGCTGCACGCTGAGGCACTGTGGCCTGCCTAACAGCCGGGTGGAGCTGATGGCTAACAGCCGCTTCCACAGCTTCCCTTCCCTCAGAGCTGCAGCAGCAGAGGAAAAAAGCAGCTTGCTGCATAGTTTAAAAGCCGTATTCTCAGCGACTGCTATGCTGCCGTGCGTTCCCCCACCCCCGCGGCTTTCGGTCGCCATGTTGATCCCGTCAGAACCTCTCGCACGCCTGGGCCACTGCCCGAGCTACTGCCCGAGCTACTGCCCACACAGGGACCCGTGGCCGGCAGGCAGACGCCCTGGGGAGCCTTTTTACCTTGCTGCCTGGGACTGGGGAATGCCGGAGAGGCCGGCCAGAGCCATGCGCCAGGCTGCCGCGCTCCCTGGTCCCCCACAGGCTCGGGATGTACCTCACCTCTCCCGGCTGTTTTCTGCAGCGCACGGCTGCGTGCTCAGTTCCGCCCCCGGGGCTTGGCTGTTGACGGCCAGCAAGGAGCGAAGGGCCCCGGGGGCTGTGCTTGCCCGCTGCGCGCCACAGGCTCCCTCAGGTTTTGGTTCCAGAGATAGTATCCGAAGGATAGAGAAACAGACGGAAAGCAAAGAGAGAGATTAAAGGTAAAAAACTTAGGCTTTTAATTCTGGCTGGGCCGCCAGCTTAAGAGGGGCTGGGTTGTGCCTCTGAGGCGCCCCCACTCAGGTTCCTCACAGCTGGCTGCGGCCGCTTCAGGTGTTCTTAAAGAGACAGGACAGAATGGGGCTGGTTTTACTCATAATTTTGAAGTCTTTTTCTCCAGCTGTACCTCTTTGCTGGCTGTACCCCTCTTCTAGTGTACCCCTCTCCTGGCTGGCTCTCCAAAATGTAATATTGGGGTTCAGTGATTCAGGGTGCCCTCGGCTCCCCTGACAGGACATTCTTCCAGGTTCTTGGTTTCCTGCCCTCTCAAGAATGAGAGAGGGGACCACAGCAGAGTGCAGTAAATGCCAGACTCAAGTGTTTGTAGAAAGTGATTTATTTAGAGAGAGAGAGAGAGAGAGAATTAGGAGAAAAAGAGAGAAACAGCTAACTCTCACACTGAGTGAGATAATCCAGAAAGATGGAATCCAGGAGAGGAAAGCAGCTTCCACACTGAGTGGAAGGGAATAGAGAGAGAGAGATGGAGATTAGGAGGGAAAGACAGGCTTCCACGAGAGTGTTCGTGGAAGGGGACCCAAACAGGAGTCCGAAGGGGTGTGGAAGAAGGTGATTTTAACCTGGGAGGAACTCTCACCTTCTCCAAGACCCCTGACCAATGAAAGGAGTTCCTTAGAACTTCCACTGGAGTGACTGACTCTTAGTTTCTTCCCGTGCCCACGAAATTCAAACATAAACCGTTAAATCTCCAGGATGTAGAGAGATGGGAGAGGGGCATGGTGTTGGGAAATTCTTGCTCTTAAAACTACGCCCTCTTGTGGAGCCTGGAAAGACAACACCTTCCCTCAGTGTGAGGCACTGACACATCAGCACTGACCTAGTGATATCAAGACTACTCCCAGTAGGTTTCAATGGAGGATGAATAAGGAACCTAGACTTGTATTTACATTCAGCAGCTTTTCTTCCTCAGCTGGAGCAGTGTCACAAAAAGTCAGCTAAAACATAAAGTTAAAAAAAAATCAGTGTCCCACAAAATAACACAAAAATGACAAGTCTTCAATAATAAATCACTTATCACACCAAGAAGTAGGAAATTATCAAAACTGATTAAAAAGACAAGCAATAGATGCCAACAATGAGATGACAGAGATGTTCATATAATCTGAAAATATTTTGAAGAAATTATAAGTATACTTTAGTACTCAATTACAAACAAATACCCTTAAAAAAATAAAAGAACATGTCAACAAAGAGACGAAAACTTTTAGCAGAGAAATAGAACATAACAAGAGGAGCCAAATGGAGTTTTAGAATTAAAACATTCAATTACCAAAATATAAAGGTCAGTGGATGGGTTCAATATAGAATAGAGGGGAGAAAAAATGAATTGTAGACTGAAGGTAGAAATTATACAATCTGCAAAATGGAGAAAATTAGACACAGATTCTCCTTCAGCAACCTGTGAAAATATAGCCATGGATCACGTTCCAATGAGGATACAAATTAATTAATTCCATACAGATTATTTTAGCCTAGAAAACAAAAATTATTTGATCACAACAATCTATACAGGAAAAAAATGTGAAAATGTCAACTCCCATTTATTATAAAAACTCTCAGGAAAACAATAATAGAGAGGAGTCTTTCTTCAACTTGGCAAAATTAATATACAAAAAACCCTACAGTTAACATTATACTTAATGGTAAAAGATTGACCAATAAGTCAATACTTGCAGCATAATCAGAAAAGAACAAAGTTGAATAGAGATATAGGAGCCCACTGTCTCTGCATAGTTTGGGGGTCCTTGTTAACACTTTAAGTCACTGCCTATATTTTGAGAATAAAAGAGAGATTAAGCAGGATTCTGAAGAATTGAACATTTTTACTTAAAGAGATTCTGAAGATATTGTTTTTATTTATTGTGGTAGGGAGTTGCAGTAGTATTAACTGTGGTAAGGAGTTATATTAGTGTCCCATTACTGCTATTACAGTTACCCAAAATGTAGTAGATTAAAATAGCACAATTTTGTGAGAACAGAACTCCAGTATGAGTCTGACTTGACTAAAATCAAGGCATTTGTGGATTGCGTTCCTTTTGAAGGCTCTAGAGGACAATCTCTCTTTATGTTTCAAGCTTCTTGATAGTACCTTCATTTGTTTGCTCATGGTCGTTTGTTCCATTTTCAAAGTCAACAGTGCAACAGTGTAACATCTTCAAATTTGTCTCTCTCTGAGGTTAACTCCCCCGCCTCCCTCTTATAAGGATCCTTGTGATTACATTGGTTCCACTGAGTAATACAGAATAATCTCTTCATCTCAAGATGTTTAATTTGATCACATCTGCATCTGCAAGTCCCTCTTGCCATATTCACAGGTTCTCAGCATTAAACATGAGCATCTTTGAGGTAAAAACATTATAAAAGTTCCCTAAGAGTTGAAGTTGGAACAAATTAAATATATACAAAACTTAATTTCTTATCAAAAATAGGCAAATATGAGATAAACCTTATAAAATAAAGAAACTGCATATTAGTCTGTTTTCATGCTCCTAATAAAGACATACCCAAGACTGGGTAATTTATAAAGAAGAATGCTTAATGGACTCACAGTTCCACGTCTCAGAATTATGACAGAAGGCAAATGAGGAGCAAAGTCATCTCTTACATGGCAACAAGCCAAAGAGAAGTGCAGTAAAAAAGAAGGAAAATCCCCTTATAAAACCATCATATCTCATGAGAACTAACTCACTATCATGAGAACAGCATGGGTAAGACCCACCCCCATGATTCAATTCCCTTCTACCAGGGTCCTCCCAAGACATGTGGGAATTTTAAAAGCTATAATTCAAAATGAGATTTTTGGGTAGGGACACAGTCAAATTACATTATCCCACCTCTCGCCCATCCCAAATCTCATGTCCTCACATTTCAAAACCAATCATGCCTTCCCAACAGTCCTCCAAAGTCTTAATTCTTTTCTGTATTAACTGAAAAGTCCACGTAAAAAGTCCCATGTAAGACAAGCCAAGTCCTTCCACTTATGAGCCTGTAAAATCAGAAGCAAGTTAGTTACTTCCCAGATACAATGTGGGTACAGGCATTGGGTAAATACCCAAATAGAAGAGATTGACCAAAACAAAGGTGCTATAGGCCAAATGCAAGTCCAAAATTCAAAAGGGCAGTCATTAATCTTTAAAGTTAAGGCACTGTGAGAGGAATCTCATGGACAGATCCTTGCTCCTCATCTTTTCTGGTTAGCAAAATGTGTTGTCTCTATTCTTGTGTTTTCCTCATGTGAAATCATAACATCAATAAAACTAGACAGTCTCTTAACATGCCTAACCGTTATTTCCTCATGTGAAATAATAACATCAATAAAACTAGACAGTCTCTTAACGTGCCTATTATTTTACATGGTATATTCAGATTACAAGACCTTTTAATTACAAATTTTCTATTGAAACACTAAACAGGAATGCAGGTAATAGGTGATGTATACATATATATAAATGCAGTCCTTCCAATTACTTGGAATTTAGATTACAAGCAGAGTGTTCCTCCCTGTCTGTTTAAAACTGACAAAGACATTTGTCTTTACTCATGTAGAGATGCCTGATAACCTATTTCTAACTATCATATGCTCCACAGCCATGACATTTTAAGACAATAGATCAAATCTCTCCTGGATTTTATTTTCACTTTCTTTTTGATTGCTGCTATAAGGAGAATAGAGAGATAGTTGAGAATAACATTATTTGCAAAGTAACAAATTATTTTTGGATAAGTATTCCATATTAGAATACAAAATAGCCTCCTAGTTACAGTAACAAATTCAGCAGTACATAGTTGTAAGCCTCCAGCCTTACTGGTTTTGCTACCATGGCTTGTTATCGCTGGTATACTCCAGATGATCTAGAGTAGTAAGAATGACAAAGAAACCTCCACAATGCATGTATTAAATGAACACACATATGAATTATAAGACATCTTGCTAACCAGTTAGAGACTGGACACTAAGGACAGAGTTTTTGAATTTGAATCTAAACATTACTATTTGCTCACCCTGTAACCATGAACATGATAATTCATCCATCCGTGCCTCACTTTTCTCAGTTGCAAATATTAATAAAATACATTTGTAATATATATATAGAGAGAATATATATAGAGTATATATAGAGATTCCATATATATTTTATATGAATTTATATACATATATACACACATACATATATTGATTATGGAATCTATATATATATACACATATATACACATATACAGATTTCATATATATGTGTATATATATACACATACAAATTCTGTATATATGCATACATATATATACACACACATCTATCTATAAAACAATAATTAGAATATGCAAAATCCTTTGATAAGTATCTGGCACAGATTAAGAATTAAGAATTAAATAAACATCACCTGATATGATATAGGTATATTTATAAATATTTGTGTATGTATTCATGTATATATACACATGTATATAATTGTATATTATACAACTCTGAATATGCCAAAATAAAGTAGAAGCCCTGAGTTAAATTTCACTCAGATTAAAACATATCCTTCTATTTAACTTCAGGTTTCAGCTTCTTTAAAATTTTTATTTCCAAGAAAGTGTACAAATATCTGTATATCATAAGCAAATAAAATATTTACATAAAAGATGGCTATAGCCACAGTGAGAAAATGCTTCAGGCTCCATGTGCCTTATAACCACAGTGACTATATAACTTATCATCCAAACCATGACAGTTTAAGTATAAAATATGTGTGCTTTTAATAATCACTCCAGGAGACCAGGTGTGAATTGAGATTATTCCAGGAAAACAGGAAGATTTGTCACCCTACTCAAAACCCTAGAAAATACTGTAAATAAGAACATATTTTACATGTTCCAAGGACAAACACATTAGGAAGGTGGTACCACCTTTTCTTTGTGGTGAAATAGTATCAGCTATGCTCTCTGTAAAGCTCAGGCTGAATTTGTAACTCAAGAAGAATTGTTGATTTTGTATTTTCAGGTTCTTTTTATTATACATAATGTGCTGTATCTCATAGTTAAAAACAATTGTTCTAAGCTTCCACATGCTGCTAAGATACAGCTACCGAGATTTAGTGCAAATCACGTTGTTTGAGGCGTTAGTTCAGCTGTCTGTTGAATCCCCTGAAACTAATGCTCAGTCTATATTAATGTCTCAGTCTCGAGAAACCTCAGCCTATTCTCTCCTATAATTAATCTTGCAGGTAGTGCCTTGACATTATTGGTTCACCAACAGAGCAGAACTGCCTAAGCCATCAATAATAATTCAACACATTAGGATGAGGCCTACGCATGGGCCACAGAGGTAGCCAGATATGTAGGATCTCTTGCATTCCTCTCCAGTTGAAGGGAAACTTCAAATGAAAATAGTTGTTTTGGTGGCTAGATAATTTGTAATAGAGGGGTCTTGGTGTTACTAATTGTTTTGCTTTATGCTTTTCTCCAAATGTAGCCACAGCTTGGCACAAGGGGAGTGATTGTTTACTGAATCTTAATATTGAGGCTGTTACAAATTGTCTTTCACAGATGGTGGGAGCTTTTCAGATCGAGAGAAGCAGGGAATTTATTACTCAATATTTCTGTATTACTGATTGGGACGTGAGGAGCATAGACAATCTGTCCTACTGCAGGATTTGCTGCATGGTTTTTTCCCTCTGTAAAACTATGGCTGGCTCTAGACGTTTTTCTCATTTTGTATAGATAGCAGCTGTGTAATTTCAAGCAGAATGTTTGCTTTGATCCCCCTTTAATTGAAATCCGCAATTATGAGATTTGTTTCTTTTATGTTTGTGAGTTTATTGGTTTAATCTACAAAATGTGCTGTCTTGCTGTCTTACACAGTTAAAGGCTAAAGCACAGTTGGGACTTAAATGACAAACATTGGAGGGAGGGGCTTTTTCTTTTTTTAGTTGGCTATAGAAAGAATCCAATAGATATTCTTCCCCTCAGATAGCAGGCTCTATGACAAGTTAGTAAACTGTCATTCTGTAAAATTTAAAGCTGTGTCTTTTGTGTACACACACACACACACACACAGGATTAGGCTTATTTCTAAAATGAAATGTTCATTTCTAAAAATAAATAACATGCATGTGTGTGTGTGTGTGTGTGTGTGTGTGTGTGTGTTGATAGGAGGGGGAAGATGCTGCTGATGTAGGAGCATCTCTTTGATGATAGTAACTAGTAACATTTACATAATGCTAGCTTTATCAGCACATTTTAGGGGAAAGAAAGTGAAAGGATTATAAAGTAGATAGATGTAAGAACAGTATTGCTTGGTCTCAGACATAGTTCATGACAAATAATTTTGATAGTTACATGTCAATGTGCTCTACCAGGTAAATCAACCACAATTTTCCTAAATGTTAAATTTCCAGATGTTTGGAATATTTTAACAAAAAAAGAAGAAGAGATCAAGTGGAGAAGAATGAGATTTTTTTTTCCAAATTTACAATTCTCTCTCTGATAGTCTGTCATAAACTGTAACTACATATTTTAAAACAATTTTTGCTAATATTTTATGCATTCATTATGTTTTTTTTCTGGCACAGTATAGTGCATTTTCATTTGGAACTCCAGGCTGTGTCTATAGAAAGGAAATTCCATGTAAACTGGCATTAGGACCATTAGTTTGTAACTGAATTAATCTTTCTATGTAGCATCCTTATTTCAACTAATTGAATTAGCCTAACAGTTTTGGTAGCTATCATATAGGTTCTTCTCTTAAATGGTTGTAATTAATTCACATTGACAGGGAATTTTTCACCAAATTTTTTCATGTGTTAGTGGTTGTTTTTTAAGCAAATAAACCAAGTGGTCATATGGATATCTGCACATTTTAGAAGTGCACGTTGTAACTGAGGATGTCTCCAGTTCACCTTGTGGTCTCCTGATTATGATGTGGTCAGACCTATCGTCATAGAACTGTGATACACATATATTTTCATCTATATCTATGTGCGCTATGTTTCTTGAGTTCACAAAATATTTGTGTATTTTCTCATATCCCAGAGTAATAGCTGCAAGATTCTAGGAAGGAAAATTTGCTTAAAAATAAGCCTTTTAATAGGCTATTTCTAAATCCTTATAGCCACCACCGGAAAAACGTCATGGTATTTTCTGCTCTTTCTTAATAATTATTAGCGTAATTAAATGTCCACTCATCTAGGAATTTCTTAATAAGAAAAACTAGTAATTTTAGATATTTGCATTTTGAGTATGGGAAAAAACAATGGAGCTAATGGATCTAAAGTAATTTGTTTGATAAATTATATCTAGAACACTAGGGAAAGAAACAGAATTCAAATCCACACATTTCTGTGAAACCCTGTTTAATATAGATCTACCTGTTTTTTTAGGATATGTAATGACTTCAGATACTAACTCCACATTCTGTGGTAAGAGATGAGGATCCAGGAAATCTATGTACACCTATAGCCTGAAGAACATTGTTAGGAAAAAAATAGTGGGATCTGGAAGCAAAAGGGAAACATAGAAAAGGACACAAGAAGGTGAAGAAAGTGAAAGATAGACTTTCTTTTTTACAGTATTTTTATGGGTAAGTTCAGCCCATAAATGAAAAATTACCTGTATGGATGAAATATCAGTTTTCTTTAAGTCGAGATCTTCTTTTTCATCTTCTACATGCAGGTTAAATCTCATTTAGGAAGTGAGGTATAAAATAACAAAAAAAATGCATTTAATTTGCTTAAAGATACTTGTAAGGTAAATTTGTTCCATACTTTGCTTTATTCACATCATTAGAGAAAATATTTTGTTTCTGAGTTGTTTCTGGCAGTGGCTCAAGGAATAAAAACTTCCACTCATTCCTTCAGACAGTAAAGTTAACAAAAGGATATCTTTTTTATTATCTTTGTCCCCTCACTTCCTTCTTCAGAAAGCAGAGAATTAGCAGATTGGTGAGATAGAGGAAATAAAGGTTTGAACAGGTGTCTTTTAGTCACTACCTGTTTTGGGAGCACTCTGTTTTCTCCATTACTAGCTAGAGATACCCTGGTTGTTTCCAATTTGTTGTAAATTGGATGCTAAACAAGTAGTGCTAAGATAAGTCTTCTTATTCATAACTTGACAGGCTTTTGCCAGTGTATTTTAGATTAAATTTTGAGATTACAGTTGAGTCAACTCATATGAACACTTTAAATTTTGCTCCATATTACCATATTCTTGTGCAAAAGCAACACCAATTTACAATGCCACAAACAAAAGTAAAATAGCGCTTATTTGCCAACAATCTTGCCAAACATTGACTCTATAAAATATTTTAAAAAATATATTACAAATACTTTACTTTGCTATTTCTAATTCTGTTATTTTGTAAACAGTATTATTTTGGCCACATATGCATTTCTTTGGCTCTCTGGATTTCTCATTTCATTTTAATTTTGTGTGTATGTCCTTGATGGATTCTTTGAATTTTTGTTTTCATTGTATCTTTCTGTATAATTATTCTTGGAACACCGTGTCATTCTTAAATTTGTATTTCATAGGATGAATTCCTAATACTTTGTTTGCATGTTCTTTTATGTTATTTTATTTCCTTGTCTTTTTACTAAAAAATGATTTTATATTTGCCACAATTTTCAGGTTTCCAGACTTAAGATGGACAGCTCTCACACTTTGATGTAGCATCGGCAAATTTGTCTCTACTTTTTCACATCAAGCTATAGTTTAAGGATTGAGTTTTGAAATGTGCCCACTTTTTCTCTAGCCTCAGTGCGTACAGAATAGGCAGAAGAACTCAATCGGAGCTTAACTTAGTTAAAGGACATGGATTCTTTTTCTCTCACCTAAAATTGTACAAAACCTCTAACACCACAGCTTGCTGTCTTTCCAGGGGCAGTTTTATTGCACCCAGGGAAACAGCCTTGCTTTTCAATCTCTTCCTTAATTCAGGGCAGAGCCACCAATGCTTTGCTTGTATGAGCATCTCATGTACCTTCATCCCCCACTTCGCCAGTCTTTTCCTGGCACTTTCTTCCTCTATTCCTCACACTAAGACTGAGTGGGGAATAAAGATTTGGTTGCAGAGGAGTATATGGTGTCTTATCTTGTGTGCTGAAACGATGTGTTTACTCAAACTTCTATGGATTTTCTTTTTTGTCTACGTTATGCCAAGACATAAATTTTGAGAGTGTTTATAATGGTGCATCTTTTCCCCTCTGCTTTCTTTCCAAATGAGATACATCAAAATAATAAGGTTTAACTATTTTCCTTTTTTTTTAAATAATAAATAGTTCATTTTTATGGGAACTATTAGGTGTCTCCCAGGCTACCCATGTAAACCCTCATTTTACCTGTCTTTAAACTGAGTTATTCATGAGATATTCCCTACATTTTGTTATATAAAACAAAGATAAATGTCATATGCTCTCTCAAAGCACATCCCCTACAATTATTTTCAATATGGCCTGAGTTTGGGAATGAAGTCCTTACTTGGACACTGATATGATTGTAGGCACTCTCCTTTATATTCCTTTATAACTTACTGTTATGCATTTACTAGCAGCTGTTAAGTTTGCTCTAAAACTAACATTCTCTCCCCATCTCTGCTTCCCAATAAAACCCTCTGGTAATAGAACTGAACATAGCTTCATCAGATAGTTTGAAAACAAAAAAATAAGCAAAAACAAAATAAACAAAAGACATATATCTGAATCAGACAAAATTAGTTTCAGATCCCAGTTTGTCATCAGCTACTTGTTTAAAATGGAGCAGGTTACTTAATAACTCTGGGAAATATTTTCTTAAAACACTCAAGCATAGTATATATTTTACAGACATTCTGTGATAAGTAAATGAGTTATATATGTGTGTGGACATGTGTGTCAAAGAAACTCATTTGACTGGTCTATATGACTATCTTTTTCCTCAGGATGTCTTTTTTACTCACTCAAGCTACATCATATTCAATTCAGATTAATTAATCTAATTTATCATATGAAATAATTAAAATATGTGATATACTTTAACAAATATAAAAATAATAAACACTTGAACAAGAACACATTTTTCTATATTTCCTATTTCTTTAAGCCAATTCATTTATCTCTACTATATTTAATTTTATATAAAAATTATTTTAATTTTATGTCCACACTATGCAATCTAAAAAGTACAATTTCCTGAGATGTCCATATATTCATCTTTCTTAAGAGAGGCATATTTGTTTAATTTATTCTTATAATTTAGTTGATATGAGTAAGTCTTTTAGCTAGCTGGGGATGAATTTTCCTTCAACCCACCTATATGAAAATATTTATCATTTTTAAAAAGGCAATTCCGTCAGCCTAGACAAAATAGAACTCATCTTTACAAGAGTTATTTGGATGTGGTGGCATGTACCTGTAGTCCCAGCTACTGAGAAGGCTGAGTTGAGGTGAGAAGATTATTTGTGCCCAGATGGGTTGAGTTTCCAGTGAGCCAAATTCTTGACACTGCACTCCAGCCTGGATGACAGTGAGATCTGTAGAAACATGAGATGTTTTGCCAAGTAAGTAATAGATCTTTGGGTTGCAGTTATTAACAGAAAATTGGCGCATTCTGGAACCTCAAACATTTGATACCCAAGCAAATATAATTTTAACTTATGCTTCCTAATGTCTCTGATGATATTGCCATGAGGTTCAAACTTTTTATATCAGATACTAGAACTTCATTATTTTATTATACCAAGCTGATGTTATTGCTATATTTTCTTTTATTGATTTCATACTATAGTTATATGCTTGTACCCAGCAGGAATAAATATGGGAAATTAGAATTTTAATTATGTGGTTTTTCTACTTCCTATTTGAATTTAGTTTAATTTACCCCAAATTGCTTTAGAGAACAAACTAAAAACTTAACATTTCATACTGTACTTTTGGTTGGCTGTGCTCATGTTGTTTTTCAACAATTCTCAAAACCATTTCAAAGTGATACCATAAATAATTAATATGAAAAATATTAATGATGTCATTGTATTAACACAAAAGTAATGCCAAATTAAGTGAGTATCTGAAATTTAGATTTATTTTCCAAAAAGATAGTATACTGCTTATTTTACCAATAGCTTTGTTTTTAGCATGAAAAAGGAAAACTATATCTTACAACAGATAAAGGAATATTAATCTGGAAAATCTAGATGTAGACGACAATAAGACATTTTATGTGTTTACTTTAGATTTTCTTCATCTTAATAGCATACAGTTATTTCACAACACACACACAAATTTTGAGTGTCACTTACTTTTGAAATAATTTAAACCATTTAAATTTATTATCATGAAGTTAAGTTTTAATTGTCTCATTGTTAATGCTTTCTTAGTATTCTTTGTTTTACTGTGCACATTTTAATGTTTCACTGTGCACATTTTAATGTTTCTTGTATGTTTTCCACTTATTATCTCCTTTTTAAAAATGAATTACTCTTAAATAGCATATGCAAAAATATGATTTTTAGCAACAATTTAGTACTATTTTCTTCATGTTTCTCTCTCATTACTTAATATTCTATTTTGGAGTTTATTTCCATGATTTTTATATAACATGGTGTATATTTTATATATCATACATTACATACTATTTCTACATTATTTTTATCCTTTCAGAAAGGCAGGCCAGGTGTGGAAACTCATGCTGTAATCCCAGCAGTTTGAGAGACCTAGGTGGCAGAATGGCTTGAGGCCAAGAGTTCAATACCAGCTTGGGCAAAATAGCAAGACCTTGTCTCTACAAAGAAACATTTTTAAAAAATTAGCCAGACATAGTGTCATGCACCTGTATTCCTAGCTAATTGGAGAGCTGATGCAGGAGGATGACTTGAGCCCAGAAGTTTGAGGCTCTAACAGCTATGATCATACCACAACACTCCAGCCTGGGTGACAGAGAGAGACCGTTCAGGGAGACCTAAAATAAATAAAAATAAAGCACTAAAATCCATTTTACCTTTACATTTATTTACCTAGGAGCAAAGAAACCTGCATTTAGTTTACCACTGTGCATTTCTAGTAGGAACATTGTTAAATTTATTTTGCTTTGTTCATTCTGCTTTCTGTTACAGTCATAATTTTTAATTTTCCAACAAAATTGTTATGTTGAAATTATTTCGATATAAGTCAACACCACTTTTTAATTTGCTTTTATGTTGTTCCTATATTTTCTTCTCCAAGTTGAAGCCATGTATCTTACATAATATTTAATCATTAAAAAGTTTGGTAAAATAATATATCGGTGATAAAACATTTTCACAATCTTTTTTCTGTGTAATAAAATATGTCTATTATCACAGAATTTTACTAATCATGTATATGCACATTTATATAAAATGTGGACATTTGTTTTTGTAGTCAATGTTATTTTAGTATTTCTGTTATCATTTTCTGAAATTAAAAATACGATACTGTTGTGAGCATATTTTATAATAGATAGGGCAAAGGGTTACTATATTTTCCCTTTTGTTCATATGGAATGTTAATGCAGCCATATTGCAGGCATATTGTGAGTTTGGTTCCAGATCATTGCAAAGTGAATATTGCAATGAAGTGAGTCACACATTTTTTGGTTTCTCAGTGCAATAAATCTTACATTTACCCCATAATGTAGTCTATTAAATGTGCAGTAACATTTTAATTTCACAAGTACATAATTTAAAACTACTACGTTGCTAAAAATAATACTGCTGATCATCAGAGCATTTAGTGACTCATAATCTTTTGCTGGTGGCAGGTCTTGCTTTGTTCATGACTGCTGACTGATTTGGGTGATGATTGTCCTCCACCAATTAATCATGAATGCTCTCAGGGTCATCTAAAAATGATTAATTCTTTTCAGAAGGTTTTCAATTTTCTTTTCCCAGATCCATCAGAAAAATTAATGTCTATGGCAACTGTAGTCTTGAAAGATATATTTCTTAAATAAAATAACACTAGAAATGACTCCTTTATCTGTGGCTATAAGACTTGAAGTTCAATACTACTCCCTGATCCATGAACTGCAGATGAGTGTTCTGTTAGCAGACATGAAAGCAACATTAATATTGTACTTCTCCATCAGAGCTCCTGGATGACCAGGTGCACTAATGGTTATGTCAAGAAACATTAATATTTTTAAAGAAATCTCTTTTTTTTGAGCAGTAGGTCTCAACAGATGTTGTAAAATACTCAGTTAAACCATGCTGTAAACAGATGTACAGTCATTCAGGCTTTGTTTTTCATTTATAGGACATAGGTAGAGAAGATTTATTGTAATTCTTAATGGCTTTAGGAATTTCACGAATTTCAGAATGGTTAATGAGCATTATCTTTAAGTTAAAGTCACCAGCTGCATTATTCCCTAACCAGAGAGTCCACCAGTCCTTTGAAGCTTTGCAGCCAGCCATTGACTCCTATTCCCTAGCCATAAATATTCTAGATGGCAACTTCTTCCAATATAAGACCTTTTTATTTACATGGAAAATCTGTTGTTTAGTGTATCCGTTTTCATCATTATCTTAGCAAGATCTTGTGAATAACCTGGCTTTACATCAGCACTTGCTATGTCACCTTGCACCTTTATGTTATGGAGATCACTTCTTTTATTAAATCTCATGAACATACCTCTGCTAACGCCCAATTTTGCTTCTGCAGCTACTTCACTTCTCTCAGCCTTAATGCAATTAGAGTTAAGACTTTGCTCTAGATTAGGCATTGGCTTAAGGGAATGTTATGACTGATTGATCCTCTATTCAGACCACTAAAACTTTCTCCAAAACAGCAATAAGGATGTTTCACTTTCTTATGACTTCTGTGTTCACTGGTATATCACATTTAATTTCCTTCATGAGCTATTTCCTTGCATTTACAACTTAGTTAAATGTTTGGAACAAGTGGCCTAGCTTTTGACATATCTCATCTTTCAACATGCCTTCCTCACTAAGCTCAATGTTTTCTAGCTTTTGATTTGAACTGGGACATGCAACTCTTTCTTTCACTTGAACCCTTAGATGCCATTGTAGAATAACTACATTGCTTGAATTTCAATACTGTTGTGTCTTTGGAATTATAGAAGCCTGGAGAAATGGAGAGAGGGAAAAGGATGATTGTGGAGCAATCAGAGCACACAAAACATTTATTATGTTTGCCCTGTTGTATAGACATGTTCATGGTGCACTAAAACAATTACAATGTTAATAACAAAGACAAGTAATCACAGAGCACTATGCCAGATAAATGAAAAAGTTTGAACATTATGACAATTAATAAAATGTGACTAGGAGACTCAAAGTGAGCCCGTGCTGTTGGTAAAATGATGCTAATAGACTTGCTTAATATAGGATTGCCACGATATTCAATTTAAAAAATGCTATTTGCAAAGTACAGTAAAATGAGATATGCCTCTATATAAATATCCAAATATGCTCATTTAAATATATGCCTCATAGTTTCTTTTTAGTTCCTTCATGGTGCCATGTGCAAAGTAGTTGATCCTTAAATAATTTTGAATAAATGATTTAATGACCTATGAGAAGGCATTCCATGGGAGTATGGAGTACAAAACTCATAGTAAAGAAAGATAAAGCATGTAGGTCAAATCATAAGATACCTGATAAGACAACTCAAAGATACTAAATAGAGCTCCTTTTAATTATGGGTTAGGTAAGGGAGTAATATAATCAAATTAATGTTTTATGTAAATTATCCTGTTCAAATTGACAATATTGGAGAAGGATGATCATTGGGAGGTGAGTATAATTTACAAACAAATTGATACAGGGCTAGACATAAGAGAATTTAAAACTATTTAGAATATAGAATTGTTAGTACTTGCCAGTTTAGTGTGTGTGAATTTATGTGTGTGTGCAAGGGATGAAGGAGAGAAGGAATCAAGGGTCCAGTCAGGGTTTCATGATGTAGTTATTCACTAATACTGGGAATTTGAAAAGCATCTTCTCATAGTTTTATTGATACTTGCCTCAGAAGTGAAATAAGTAGGTTATATGTAGAATTAGAATGCACATGATACACTACCAATAAGATTTTCCATGTTTTTAAGACAGCATGCATCAGTATATTATTTGACATCATGGATAAATTGTATTAATGCAAGGCACTTGTATGTTAGAGCTATTCATTGTTGTTTACTGAGATTTCTGCCCTTCAAATGAATATTCATAGTTTTTACAAAAATAAAGTAGATACAATAAATTAGGTTTGGCTAAATTATCAAAATCTCTTCAAGATATTGGGAAGAAGTAGATATGTAAATTATCTTTTAAAAATTTGTCTGAATATTTATTTATTTCTGAGTCTTTATAAATATCTTGTTGGAACCTTGAAAAATTATCTCATGAGATATTAGCTATAAATTAAAACCACCTTGTCATTAGATATTTCTAATACCTGATTGAGTTAGCATTGTTCCTTCTATATATTCCTTCAATATACCATATTCTATGGTATTCCATTCATTTGAGTACCAACTTGATTCATTCCTTCTTTCTTTGTTATAAACGCTTGACTATTTTATTTCCACTGGATAATTAGCTTATTTTGGTATATAAGAATGATGTAAATATCTTGCATGGCATATTTATCTTATCGGGCTTAGAATTGCAGGTGTAGAAGTTTCTCAGATACACTTTACAAGACAAAATTCATGGAAATGCTTTCCTATTTTGTGGCTTTCATTATTTCCTAATTGGGTCAATTTAAACAAGTCTCCTAAGCTGTCATACTTCATTCATCTTATCAAAAACAAATAAACAAAAACCAAGAAACAAAGCAAAAAAAAAATTATCTCTTAAGCTAAATTTCAAAGGGTATTATTATACTATGTATTTTATGCTTTTTATAGATATCAGTGTCCATATTTTAAATCTGTCATTTTCTAAGAAACATGAGTGCAATTATTACTGAGTTAATTGGTTTATAAATTATCTTGTATGTTTAAAAAGAAATACATACAAAAAAATAAATATATTTATTGTTCTGTGAATTTATGAAAGATAATGATAGAAATTAATGAGAGAATGCCTATCTAACCTATTCCAACTTTTCAGTTAGGCCAGTTAATGAAATATCTAAGCTGTATAATCGATGAATAATGTCTCATTTTCTTTCCTGTTTTGATTTCCCCATTTTGTTTAATACCTTTTTAGCAGATGATTATTGAAATATAACAGGATATTTAAGATAAATAAAGCAACTAATTGTAAAGACAAATACAATAGCTTTCTTTAGTTCCTATATGCATGATCAGAAACTTGGGAAAATTTTATGTTTTAAAATTATTTTCTTCTAGTAGTTGATATTTATAAGTTAAATGTTACCAAAACATATTATGATTTGAAGAAATTTAAGTCATTATTCTCAAACAATGGATTTTACTGACTCTAATTCTCTTTTAAAATACTTAAATTAAATATTTAAATATTTGAAATGCATACCTCAAATACGTTTTGAAAGGCTAAATATCTGGTAACGGGCAGAGTAAAAACACACATGTCATAATGCATATCGAAAGATTACTAAGGTTTCACCATCTAATTAATTACATCAATTAAACAAACATTTATTGAATGACTACTATTTTCCAGGCACCATGATTAAAAAAATAGAATAAAATGTTAATATCCTGAGATAACTAGTCAATTAATCAATAACAGAATGGAAAAAATTGTGAATTATATTTCTGATAAAGGTCTAGTATCCAGAATATATATTTTAAAATCTCTTATAATTCAACAACAATAACAACAAAAACTCAATCTAAAAATGACCAAAGAATATAAAATACCTTTTTTAAGGAAGACAGGCAATTGGAGAATAATCACATAGATGCTCAATATCATATACATTAGGTAAATGATTTTTTTTTTATATATATACTTTTTATTGCATTTTAGGTTTGGGGGTACATGTGAAGAACATGCAAGACTGTTACATAGGTACACACATGGCAGTGTGATTTGCTGCCTTCCTCCCCATCATCTGTATCTGTTATTTCTCCCATGCTATCCCGCCCCAACTCCCCAACCCCTGCTGTCCCTCCCCTTTATCCCCCCAACAGACCCCAGTGTCAGATGCTCCCCTCCCTGTGTCCATGTGTTCTCATTGTTCAACACCCATCTATGAGTGAGAATATGCGGTGTTTGCTTTTCTGTTCCTGTGTCAAATGAAAATAAAATCTATAGTGAGATACCACCTCTTACCCATAGGAACAAGTAGGCTATAAATGATACAAAACAAAACAGAAAAGAATCAGAACACAGTTAAAAATTAAACTATTGACATATGTAGGACACTGCAGAGTCCACATTTTTTTCTAGTCTTCATGTAGAACATTTAGCAGAACTGACCATATATTGGGCCATAAAAAAGCTTCAACAAGATTTTTAAATTTTAAATCACTCAGGCAATTCTTTGACTATAAAATTAAACTACAATACAAAAGAAACAGAAAAAGAAAGAAAAATCCTCCAAATATTTGAGATGTAAGTAGTAACATTTGGCATAACCCAAGAATCAAAATATATAAAAATATATAAATTAGAAAACATTGAGCTAAATAATAAAAATAAAACATAAGAAAATGGGTGTAATGCAGATAAAGACATTCAGAAGATAAATTTAGTCTTTCCTGTGTGTATTAAGAAAAAAAATGCTGTAAATCAATTATGTATTCATCTTTAGGAGTTAAGATTGCATCTAGAGCAATCAGGCAGAAAAGAATAATGGAATTAGAACATAAATTGATAAAATTGTCAAGAAATTCATTATCAAAACAGTGAATAAAACAAATGTGTAAAAGAGAAAATAGATGCAAAGGTTGGAATTTAAAAAATTAATACAATCTCTAGAAAGACTTATCTAGAAAGAGAAAATGGAAGAGAGAAGATTCAGAGGAGAACTTTGTTAATGCAAAAAAACAAGAATCATTGTAACTGATAGAGATGTTAAACAAATAATACTATTATTAATCTATATATCTATTATGCAATACAATCGATTATATAATATATAATGGTAATTACATGTCATTAACATATTTGTCATGAGTTTAGTTGAGCTGGGAGAGTTAAAGCTAAGCTGTCAGGTGACTGAAGTAGCTCCTTACATCAGTAAGCCTAATGGGTACATACCCCATGAATTTATACAAATAAAATTTTAAAAATAAATGTACAGGCCGGGCGCGGTGGCTCACGCCTGTAATCCCAGCACTTTGGGAGGCCAAAGCGGGTGGATCACAAGGTCAAGAGATCACGACCATCCTGGTCAACATGGTGAAACCCCGTCTCTACTAAAAATACAAAAAACTTAGCTGGGCGTGGTGGTGTGTGCCTGTAGTCCCAGCTACTCAGGAGGCTGAGGCAGGAGAATTGCTTGAACCCGGGCAGCGGAGGTTGCAGTGAGCCGAGGTAACGCCACTGCACTCCAGCCTGGTGCCTGGTGACGGAGTGAGACTCTGTCTCAAAAAATAAATAAATAAATAAATGTACAGCTTATGTTGTAATTGCTTTTGGTGTTTTAGTCATGAAGTTTTTGCCCATGCCTATGTCCTGAATGGTATTGCCTAGGTTTTCTTCTAGGGTTTTTATGGTTTTGGGTTTTACATGTAAGTCTTTAATCCATCTTGGGTTAACTTTTGTATAAGGTGTAAGGAAGGGGCCTAGTTTCTGTTTTCTGCATATGGCTAGCCAGTTTCCCAGCACCATTTATTAAATAGGGAATTCTCTCCCATTTCTTGTTTTTGTCAGGCTTGTTGAAGATCAGATGGTTGTACATGTGTGTTGTTATTTCCGAGGCCTCTGTTCTGTTCCTTTGGTGTATATATCTGTTTTGGTACCAGTACCAAAAGCAAAAATTGACAAATGGGATCTAATCAAACTAAAGAGCTTCTGCACAACAAAAGAAGCTATCATCAGAGTGAATAGTGAACCTGCAGAATGGGAGAAAATTTTTGCAAGCTACGCATCTGACAAAGATTTAATATCCAGAATCCACAAGAAACTTAAACAAATTTACAAGAAAAAAAAAAAACAATTAAAAACTGGGCAAAGAATATTATGAACAGATACTTTTCAAAAGAAAACATGTATGCAGTGAACAAACATATGAAAAAAAGTTAATTATCACTGGTCATTAGAGAAATGCAAATCAAAACCACAATGGGATACCATCTCACGCCAGTTAAAATGACGATTATTAAAAAGTCAGGGAACAACGGATGCTGGCAAGGCTGTGGAGAAATAAGAATGCTTTTATACTGTTGATGGGAGTGTAAATTAGTTCAACCATTGTGGAAGATAGTAGTGTGAGGATTCCTCAAGGATCTAGAACCAGAAATACCATTTGACCCAGCAATTCATTACCCAAAGGTTTATAAATCATTCTGCTAGCAAGATACATGCACGCGTATGTTTATTGCAGCATTATTTACAGTAGTAAAGACTTGGAACCAACCCAAATGCTCATCAATAATAGACTGGATAAAGAAAATGTGGCACATATACACCATGGATTACTAAACAGCCATAAAAAATGAGTTCATGTCCTTCACAGGGACATGGATGAACCTGGAAACCATCATTCTCAGCAAACTAACGCAGGAAGAGAAAACCAACCACATGTTCTCACTCATAAGTGGGAGTTGAACAATGAGAATACATGGACACAGGGAGGGGGAACATCACACACCGGGGTCTGTCGGTGGGTGGAGGGCAAGGTGAGGGAGAGCATTAGGACAAATACCTAATGCATACAGGGCTTAAAAACTGGGGACAGGTTGATAAGTGCAGCAAACCAGCATGGCACATGTATACTATATAACAAACCTGCACATTCTGCATGTGTATCCCAGAACTTAAAGTAAAATTTAAAAAGATTTTAAAAATATTAAAAATAAACATAAAGCTTAAAAACAAACAAAACCACCACCACAACAAGGCAATAAGACAAAAATGATGGGGTTAAGCCCTTAATCATTTACTATGGTGTTATAAGGAACACTCTAAATCCAGCAAAAGCTCCAGTTTCCCTATTTCCATCTTCCCACATGAAGAGATACTCCAGGGTAGGTGGATGAGTGCAGATGTGGTGTTTGTCCCACTGTGGGGAGATCTGCAAGGAAAAGTCTCTGGCCCTATTATAGACTATGGCAGGGATGTTGAAGTGAAAGCAGGCAATAGGAATGAAAAAATACTGGAGATTGTATCAATGAGAAAAAGTGTCTTTAAGTTTTTCCTCTTCTCCTACTATCAGGAGACCTCCTCAGAAAGACCTGAAAAATATCTCTTCCAAAGGCCTCGGGTAAAGAGCCGTAGGTATCACGGCACCACCAGACCGGAACAGTAAATTTGTGAAAGACTTGATTGGCCAAGGTGCTGATATCTTGCTGTAGCTTCCTTTAGAGGTTGCAGTGCACTAGCTGCACCAGTTGTGGTGTGGGAAGGGCAGCTTTCCAAGCTTTATCTACCTGTCAGTTAATGTCTTTGAAATTATCTGTGGTGAGGTCTAAAAGAGCACTCACAGGTTTATCACCAGGAGCTGGACTTGACATTGAACAATTTACTGCCCATATATTTTGGAAGATAAAAGCAAATTCCTAGAAAGTACAATTTTCAAAGTTGACACAAATAATATATAGTTAAGCCATTCTGTATTTATAAAAGAAATTGAATTCATATTTTTGAATATTTCAAAAAAGTAATCTACACATCCAGGTTGACTTTATCAGCAATTTCTTCCCAATAGTTAAATAAGAAATAAAATTATTCAAATAAAATTTTTAGAATAACAATAAAATAAAAACTAAATCTCAGCTTTGATAAACATCAGGTCATCATTATCTAAACAATAAAACCGGACTAGAATACAGTCAACAAAACAGATAAATTCCAAGTCAATTTCAATCAAGAATGCAGAGAAATAAAACCCCAAACAAAATATTAGTAAGTCAAATCCAATAACACATGAAAATCAGGACCAAATACATTTAATCTTGGATTTTAGAATTGGTTAAACACTAGAAATTAAATGTTTGCAATTTACCATATTGAAAGAATAAGAAGGGGAAATTTTATGTACTCAAATAGAAGAAAATACAGTAATTTTCAAAAGTTATATGTTCATTATAGAAGTTACTAATCAGAAATAAAACTTTCTTATTCAATAAATGTTACCTAGAAAACTCTATAAAAAATCATACCTAGTTTTGAAATATTGGAAATTTCTCCTGTGATTAGGAATGAAGAAAAGATACTTGTTATCACCACTTCAATGAACATTATATTCACAGTGCAATAAGGAGAAGGAAGACAGAAGGAAGGAGACTGAAGGAAGAAAAATAGATAGAAGTTAGAAAAAAAGATTGTCATTATATTCACATGATACAACTGTCGCTTGACAGTAAGTCTTAAGATGGAGACAAAGTTTTTCAGTAAATAAAGTGAGTGATATAATGATTATTATATGAGATAGACACAACTGGAAATTGAATACAGCTAAACTAGGAATGACAAGATCACAGTATAAGTGAATTTTTACATTAAAGAGGAAGAAAAGTAGTGTGGTGGCATCAGTGCAGGCCCTATGCAAATCTAAAGTAATTGCTGTCCAGAATTATTATCAAAATCCAGTAGAATATTTTGGATTCACTAGGAAGCTTTGGTAAGGAAATATGGCATACAAAACAAATCATGATAGTCACAATTCAGTTAGACCCTCTACATTTCACAAAATCTGAATCCAACATGAGTAATGAGAGACTTCTTTATTTTAAACATTAGAATTTCATGTTAATCATTTTGAATGTAAGCGTTTTTTTTTTAATTAGCTACATTCTGTCTGTCCATTCTGAAAATTACATTGTACAAAATTTAATCCTTTCTTCATAATGAATTATATATATCAAGCCTTCAACATCTCTAGAATACACAGGTAGCCTCAACATTTGGCTATTTTTATCAAGATATTGTGTAATTTAATGTTAGTATGTTCATTAATTACACATTTATTTAATATTAGAATTCTATAATGAATTTACCTCAATGAAGCTTGACCCCACCATACACATAATCCTATACATAAAATCAATTCCAAGTGGATCACTGATATAAATATACAAGAAAAATAAATTCCCAGTGCTTCCAGAAAATGCTGAGATAATCCATTCCTGAATTGTGGTATAGAAAATTTTGTTAAAAGGGATACATAAACACTCTTCATAAAGGAAATGAATTAATATACTGGACTGCATTTAAATTAGAAACTTCCTCAAGAAAACATAATTAAGGAGAATAAATACAGAAGCAATGGATTGGGGAAATATATTTGTAATGTATGTAACTGAAGGATTACTTCATCAAGTCAGTAATATCTCTGAATCTCAACCACATTTACACCTGAGGTCAAATCTTACACCTTTTCAAAGTTTTGAAGAGCTCTTAATTCAACTTAACTACTTCAGATGTCCTGAAAGCAGATCAAAAGTAAGAGTGCAGATTAAACTGTGTAATGAGCAGTTAACTCAATAACTTTTAATGACCGTAAAAAACGGATATGTCTAAGACTAAAACACAATCTCATTCAGGGTCATAAAAGTCTATTTTATGTGGCGTAAATCTCACAGAAGCTGTGAAGTACATATCTTCTCTCCCAGTCTAAACCTTGTGGCTTTTCTGATTGCCCTTTACAATGGCTGACATTAATATCTCTTGTCTATTTTATAAGAAATTTAAAAAAAGATCGTAAACTCACATTTGCTAATATATAAATGTTTACTCAATCCTCTCTAGTTAAAAACATCATTCAATTAAAAAAATCTTATCCCAAATTCTTTGTGTTCTTTACAAAGCTAATCTTATGTTTTATAATACATTTCCAGTCAAAATTCCAGTTTAATTCCACAATGTTTGTGTAATCAAATATGAATCATTCTCACTAACAATATGGGGAGTGACAAATTCACATAACAATCTAGATTTTTTTAAAAGCATGAACACTTCTGCACATAAACAATCTAGACAAGGGAAATAACAGGATTTGTTTTACTCTAGGTAATGTCTTTGATTTCTTACTTTAATTTCCATGTGTTGGGACTGCTTACAAAATTAAGCTAGAGTAAAATATATGAACAACTGACATTCAAAAATCACAGTGAGAATTTTTTATCAACTGTTTTCTTATGTTTGCATAAGAATGCAAACATTCCATTAACTATAGGCTTAGGAGAACTCTCTAACAGTTTTAAAATACATATCCTAGACTGGGAAAGAAAGCTGTTTTTCAGCTATTATTTCCCATAAAATCTTTTTAACTACTGTTTATTATAGCTACTACTTATGATAATGCTGTTATATGCATTATTACCACTCTGTATTTTCAGTAAAATGTGCAATAAATGTATTTTTAAAATACATTCTTCTCTATCTGCTTGAGATAAAACGTTGCTATCATTTTACTGAACAGCACAGCACATAAACCTGGCAACAGTGAATGTTTTAAAGTTTCTAAAGCGCTGAATGGTTGGAAATTAATCTGCATCATCATAACTTTTATAACAACACTTTTAATAAGCCAGATTCATCTACTCTATTTTGATGGCAAAAGGTGTATTATTTCTTGAGAAGAAGAAATAGCAAAGAGTAATATGGACTTGCCGTGTGCTGTAAAAGTCTGAAAATAGAGAATGAAACTTTTCAATTTAGCACGGGATATAACTCTTTATCTACCTTGTTTTTTTCCCAGATCACAGATATATCATTTAACCTAGAACTAGATGTGCTAAATGGAAAAGGAGAATCATTCTAAAATTAATGTTACAAGGTGGTATTTGTTCCAGTGAATTTAAAGCATTTCCCATAATCAGCATATGTCCTGATTTTACTGCTGCAAAGATAAGATGGAACAACCTAGAAGTTCTAGAAAATAATATTACCTTTCATTACACAGAAATTTTGGGATAAGAAATAGTCCTAACTAAAATCTAGAATACTTCAAATATACTCACATTATATGAGTAAAGTGCTGCACAGTTATTTTCAGTACTTTTGCTATTTGTAAGTATATCTTTATTTGCCTGATAATATGATTTCTACATGCTTTTATATATATATGTAATTATGTTTTTTAATTGCACTTTAGGTTCTGGGGTACATATGCAGAACATGCAGGATTATTGCCTAGGTACCTACATGGCAATGTGGTTTGCTACCTCCATAACCCCGTCATCTATAACTGACATTTCTCCCCATGTTATCCCTCCCCTACCTCCCTACACCCCACTGTCCCTCCCCTATTCCCCCACAACAGACCCCAGTGTATGATGCTTTTTAATGAAAGAATTTCATGAACTTTTGATAATATAACAAAGGCAATACATATATCCATAAACTTACCATTTTATAACATTTTCACAGAATTTATATATACCTGTAATTTACTAGGCTTCCTAGGGGTACATGGGTCCTCTTAAAAAATTCCTTTCTAAAGATTTACTAGTATTATTTAGTGATTACTAGTTTTTTCCTAAATATTCCAGTTCTCTTTTTCTGTGTACTTAGTAGGGGATTGTTTGCACTTCCATACTCCTTTGAAATTACGTTTGGCCACACAACTTGCTTTGGAATATGAAATGTGAAATATTTTTATTAATGAAAGTTTATTTCCTTTTCCTCTACCCAATCACCTATTTCTTCTCCCTAGATTCATTCTCTATTACAAGTTTCTCGTATATCTTTCCAAGACAGTCTACACATTTTAGAGGTATGCATTTTAATAGCCAAATTCTACTACCACCCTTCTTTTTTCTTTATACCTCAAGAAGTATAGGAATTTACACTAAAGTGAAACCTATATCCTCTTGGATCTTTGAGTTGTTACTATATGAGACAGAACTTTCTGTCTTATATATGTAACATGAACCAAAGTAAGCATTTGCTGTGTTAAGCCTCTGAGAACTGGGGGCTGTCATTATGCAGCATTATTTAGGCTATCTTTACTCATCGTATATCCCTTTATATCTATCTTTCATAATGACTATATAATGATAAGAAAACTGTACATTTCTGAATAATGCTTTTTGTTCTCCATAGTCACTATAAGGGGCTCAAATAACAAAAAGTGACTAAGATAGTATTTAAGGATAATAATGTTCGACATAAAATATATCATTGGTATTTAATATAAAATACAAGATTTGACACATTTCTTAGCATAAAAGTGATGACTTATGTATACAGAACTCAACCATCAAACATTTAAATTATGAGAAAGCTCTTTAAGACTGTTTCTCTGGTCTTTTTTATCTAGGTTTCAAATAATCTTTGTTCTCTGGTTTTCAAACTAGACATAAAATATTACAAAATACAAATTTGGATTGTCATACCCACAGATGATTGCAAGAAGGAATAACTAATTAATTGGAAATAAGTGGAAAAACCCACACAGTCAAAAGAAATAAAATGAATGCTGGATTTAATGCCATTTTGTACAGGAGCAAGTAGTTTCAAACATATCAATAGATACTTGGCAAATGGATATCAGTAAAACAGGGAAGGTTTTATCAATATTCTTTTGTTGAAATTAAAGCTACAATAAATTAAAATTATCATCTTTCTCAGCAGCCTATAATAAAAACTAACTCTGAAGAAATAATATGCTAATAATCAACTATAGTATATTTTGATACAAATAGCTAAATCTTTAGATTAGCATTTTATTCTAGCAAAGTAAATTTGGTATGTATATATGTCTATCAAAATACTATTAAAATACTTGTAGTATACTTTAGAAAATGGCCAGGGAAGTATATAATCAAGTAGAGAATAACTTCCATCCCAAATAATAAAAGAATATGTTAGTATTTATTAGAAAGGAAAGTCTCATAATTCTAGATTGGATATAGGATCAAAGCATTAGAGAAGAGTTATTCAAAGTTCCATCATACTGATTTCTTTCTCAAGCCTCAATTTCTTACCTACGCTTCTTACCATTACCAGCAGTATCCAACTCAGCACTGATTATTGCTCTTTACTCTATGTAATTCACATTTGTGTAGTGTTCCCTAATGCTTCTTCCAAACCATTTTTTTTCACCCATTAAGTGGAGCTCAGATATCCTAGTCATACCATATCTAACCCTTCTTGATCTATAATCATATACTGATTACTTCACCATTCTCTTTTTGAAGGAGATTTTGGAATATGACTAAAACACTTTTTTCAGGTCAAGTTGTGCCATCATTATAGGTGATTCTATAACAAAGACGATAAATCTACTTCTTTTGTCTCTAAATTCTTTATTTCACACATATAAAAATAAGCAACTCTGCTGTTTTCACATACTGATCCAGTTATGCATGTCCTGAACTCATAATCACTGAGAACTATTCCATTTGTTAGGTATTCAGGTCACTCTTCCTGGACCCCAACTTCCTCCCTTTCCAGTTCTCAGTTACACTGACTTGGTCATTGAACTAATAACATTCATGAACCCTTTGAATCCTGTATTTTTTACTACTGTACCTTTATCTCTTATCTTTACATAACTACCTCTGTAACTTCAGAGTTCATGATCACTTCAATAACTCTCCTGACAGTGCCCTCAAAATTACTGCTTCTATTTTCTATCTGATATAATTCCAACTCCAGATTATTTCTACTGAACAATGTCTCTACTCCAGGAAGAGTCAAAGAGAAAAAGAAATACAGATGCTTTTTAACTTGTGATGGGATTATGTCCCAATAAGCCCATCGTACATAAAAAGATATCGTAAGTTGAAAATGCAGTTAATACCCCAAAACCCATTGTAAAGTTAAAAAACCTAAGTTGAACCATTGTAAATCCAGATGCTCCTCAACTTATGATGGAGTTACCTCCTGACAAACACATCCTAAAAACAGTAACAACAAAAAATCATACATCAAACCACTGTAAGTCAGAGACTGTCTGTATAGCTATGCAAAAAAATTGAATATTGATGGTTTCTTAAAACAGTGTGAAAGGCCTGGTGTGGCAGCTCATGCCTGTAATTTCAGCACTTTGGGAGGCTGAGGCAAACAGATCACTTGAGGCCAGAAGTTCAAGACTAGCCTGGGCAGCATGGTGAAACCCTGCCTTTACTGAAAATACAAGAATTAGTGGATTGTGGTGGTGTGCCCTGTTGTCCCAGTTACTTGGGAGGCTGAGACAGGAAAATTGCTTGAGCGTGGGAGGCAGAGGTAGAACCAGGTAGGCCAGGTAGGTGGAGGTTGCAGTGAGCTGACAACATGCCACTGCACTCAACCTAGGCAACAGAGCAAGACTGCCTCAAAAATGAAAATATAAAACTAAAAACAGCGTAAAGGTAATATCTCTTTCTTTAAACTCTGTTTTTCTCTTTTTTGACTCTCTGAATAGCTATCCCTCACTTGATTTTGCTGCAGTTAATCATTGAATTGTGTTTCACCACAGTAATCTAACTCCCAGTAACTCAGAACGTGATCTTATTTAAAAATAGAGTTGTTATAAATGTAATTAGTTAAGATGAGGTCATATCGGATGTAGGGTGAGTCCTTGTACAGGGTTGTTCATAATATTTACTCATTCTGATTTTTGCATCAACTGCAGTGACACCTGTTTTCTTAGTGATATTAGTAATTTATGTCTTCCCTCTGTTTCCTTGTCCAAATTACTAGAGATCTATTTTACTAAACTTTTGAAATAATCTGATCTTTGTTTTATTGATTTTTCTCTATTTTTATATTTTTAATCTTGTTCATTTGTGCTTCTTTCTTTACAATTTCCTTTCTTCTTCCCTTAGATTTATTTTGTTCTTTTTATAATTTCTTGATACTGGAACTTAGATTATTGATTTAAAATCTCTACTCCTTTCATAAACATCCAGTTTATAACCTCACTATCAGCATAACTTTAGCTGAGTTCTACAGATTTTTATTGCTATGTTTTGGTTTTATTTAGATATATATTAATTCTTTGTGTTTATGTTCCTTTTCATTATATATCTATGCTTATAATGTGTCTATCTGTAAAATTTCTTTAGACTTTGACTGTGACTCTTGTATTATTTAGAGATGCATTTGTTAATTTCCAAATGCTTGAAAACATTTGTTGCATCTTTTTGTTATTGATTCTAGTCTTATTTCATTGTGGTTAAATAAGATTTTTAATATCTTAAATTCAAATTCTTTACAAGTTATTTTATGGCCCAGAATATAGCCTCTCATGGCATATGTTCCATGAACATTTGAGAAAAAAAAAATTATATGCTCTTATGTTGTTGGAAGGTACATTTTGTAAATCTCAATTAGATACTATCAGTTCATGATGTTGAGTTATTCTAGCATCTTGCTGATTTGTCAACCACTATAATTGTAGATTTGTCTATTTCTTTTCTCAGTTTTATCAGTGTTGCTTCACATATTTTCTATTTAGTTGTTTAGTGCATGTACTTTTATGATTGTTGTGTCTTCTTGGTAGATTTACCCCTTTAACATTATATACTGACACTTTGTCTAGCTAATAATTAACTTTGCTCTGGTATCTTCTTTGTCGGTTAATATTAATCTGCTTATGCCTAATTTCCTTTGATTGATATTTTCATGCTATGTCTTTTTTTGTGGCTCTTTAACTATTAACCTGAATTTTGTCCACTGTAAAATGTGTTGATGTCTTAATCTCCAGTATGCAAATTGTGATTGTATTTATAACTAAGGACATCATCAGTGTAATTAGTTAAGATAAGGTCTCACTGAAGTAGGATGGATCCCTAATCCAATATGACTTGTGTCCTTGTAAGAAGAGAAAAATTTGAACAGAGATACTTGAGGGGAGGATGTCATGCAACAAAAGAAGAAGAGATCGAAGTGCTGTTGCTGCAAGTCAAAGAACATCAACAACTGGGAAATACCACAAGAAGCTAGAGGAGGAAAATATGTGTTCTTCCAAACAGGTTTCAAAGAGAGTGTGGCCCTACCTACACCTTGAATGTTGACTTATTTATTGCAGAACTGTGAGAGAACGACTCTCTGTTGTTTTCAGCAACCCAGTTTGTGGTACTTTGCTCTGGCATCCCTATGGAGCTAATGCACTGACAGCATATAGCTGAGTCATTTTGTTTTATTCACTGTACTAACCTCTGGCTTTTAAATAATGTATTTAGACTATTTATAATTAGTATATTTATTGATAATGTCTATACAAAAGTACATTTATATTTTTTGTGTATTTTTTTTTTTTGCTTAGTCTCTGATTTTTTTTCTGTTTTCCTTTTTCTGCCTTCCTGTGGTTTTGTGGATTTTTCTTTTTTTTTTTTATATACTTTTTATTGCATTTTAGCTTTGGGGGTACATGTGAAGAACGTGCAAGATTGTTACATAGGAACACACATGGCAGTGTGATTTGCTGCCTTCCTCCCCATCACCTATATCTGGTATTTCTCCCCATGCTATCCCTCCCCAACTCCCCACCCCCTGCTGTCCCTCCCCTTTTTCCCCCCAACAGACCCCAGTGTGAGATGCTCCCCTCCCTGTGTCCAT